>JAJGRW010000934.1:0-77346 GCA_025461045.1 Carex parvula | reverse complement strand
TCTAAGCTCGAAATTTTTTATACATAAGAAATAAGAAAATATTAAAAATAAGAAATATCGCGTGAGAATTTGAAAAATGGAAAGGTAATAAGGGGCCATGGAGTCCCGCACGGGACGCATGGCGCACACAAACCGTCGGAAAAAAAAAAAATCAGATTTGGACGCCATGGCACACCCCAACCGCAAAAAGAAAAAAAAATTATAATTAAACTGGGCTGCCATGGCCCAGGTCAACCCAGAAACGAAATTCAATTTTTTTTAATGCTATGTTCAGTGAGCAGCCAATAATTTTGGCCTATTCAAAATTCAATTTAGAGAAAATGACCACATGAATTTTTGTGTTCTTTATATCAAAATAAAGGTATGAAAGTCTAGTTTTCAGATAATATAATTTCTCTATACAAAATATTACATATTGTACAGTTTAGCAATTAATTGATAGAGGTAGAAATCTAAAAAGCTGAAATTTCAGTGAGCAGTCCTATAATTTTGACTAGATTTAAAATTCAATTTAGAAAAAATGGCTACATGAATTTTTATGTTATATATATCAAAATAAAGGTATGAAAGTCTAATTTCCAGATAATATAATTTCTCTATACAAAAAATAGTACGGATTGGTAGCAGTTTTAAACGATCTAATGACATAGCTAGAATAGTTTGAAAGGAGGATATTTAAAATCCGAATTGCAAAATTTAGAAAATAAATCTAACAACTTTTAAATTGAGGAAACAAACAAATGTTTAAATTTAGAGCCTGGTCCGGGCGGGTTTAGGCCCGGCAAATATTACATAAATAAATACAAAGATGCTCCTGCATTTACATAAAATAAATACGAAATATTACATAAATAAAATATTTTTGTATAAAGAAATTAATTGCTAAAACTGTATCAAATCTGTAATATTTTTGTATACAAGAAATTATATTATCTGAAAACTAGACTTATCATATTTTATTTTTATATAAATAATATAAAAAATCCATGTAAGCCAATTTCTCTAATTGAATTTGATATCTGGTCAAAATTATAGGACTGCTCACTGGAATTTCAACTTTTCTGATTTTTGACCTCTGTCAATTAATCGCTAAAACTGTATCAATCTGTAATCTTTTTGTATAGAGAAATTATATTATCTGGAAACTAGACTTTCATACCTTTATTTTGATATAAAGAACACAAAAATCATGTGGTCATTTTCTCTAAATTGAATTTTGAATTTGGTCAAAATTATTGGACTGCTCACTGAACATAGCATAAAAGAAAAAATTGAATTTTGTTTCTGGGTTGGCTTGTGCCATGGCGACCCAGTTTAATATATTTTATTTTCTTTTTTGCAAGTTGGGTTGTGCAGCCCAGATCTGGTTTTTTCTTTTTGTTTTTTTTCCGACGGTCTTGAGTGTGCCATAGCATCGGGACGCCATGGCCCCTTACTGCCTTCCCATTTTTCAAATTCCCACGCAACATTTCTTATTTATAATATTTTTTTTATTTTCTTATGTATACAAATTTCGGCTTCTAAGCACTCCTAGTAACATATGATAAAGTTTTTTTCTGTAAAATAAAATCTCTCCTTAAATTAGCTAGGATGGACAAAAGAAATTTGTAATTCATGGCTCGCTCAATCTTGAGTCATCATGATCAAGTTCAAGCTTGACTCAGCTTGACTTGTTCGACATATCTTTGCAAGAAGAAATCAAAGCTTTTTTACTATTCCTTTCATGCCTATCATGAGAGGAAGAATCTCGTTGCCAGAAAGAGAATAAAATATTTTCTGGCCCGTGGTCTATGTGCGACTCATAGCAACAAATTGATCAAAAATCTTTGTATATGTTTGGCTCACAGTACGAACAAGCTGTTAACGAGCTGAATTGGCTCAACTAAATTCAGACTCAACTCGACTCGACTAGTTATGGCATGAGATGAGTTTAAGCTTTGCCTAGCTTAATTTGGCTCGTTTACAATCCTTTCTGGAATAGTGCTAGACAACGTTCTACCTTTTGTGTTCGATATGCTGATTTGAAATGTATGAAGCTAATGGCGGATCTAAGTACAAGGAATGGGCTCAATTGATCATTATTTTTTTATTTTTTTTATTTATATATGATTTATAATATAATTTATAGTAAAATATCGTGGTATTGTAAAATTAATCTTTATTTCTTGTTAATATTTTTATATAATTGTTCTCCATATTTTAAATACTACATATTAAATATCAGATAATTAGACTAAAAGTAAAATTCTAGCAGAGAAATTGAAATCATTGGTGAATTTTACGCGTTAAGGTAAATTCTAGGAGACAGGAGTAGGTTAAATGGACATCGGATCTACTTTTGGGTTTCAAGTAGTTCCAACACCGTTCGATCAGTATTACCGATCAGTATTAAGATCTATGCGCAATGGATAATAAAGCAGATGTGTACGGATTTTAATGCAGGGTGCACGAATCTTAATATTGATTGGACGGTAGTAAACTCATCGAACCAAGTAGGTCCGATGGGCATTGCAGCTGCTCCCGATTCAAATTGCAGAAGCTAGAATTATGTGACTGATTCCGCGCACATTAATTATTTGATGTGACATCGTACGATCTTGACTTGACTTAAAAATGAATTATAGTAAGAATTTTGTTGCCTGATATTTCTTCATCTACTTTCTGCGCAAGTCCCAAAATTGTTATTATTCTCTCATTGTTCTTTGAAATTCTGAGATCTCAATGGCGATGGTACTTGATGTCTGTGGCCGGATCGCGAGCACGGTCATCTCCAAGCTGATTAACGAGCTCATTGAGTATGCCAAGGACCAAAAGAAGATGCAAGTGGGGTTGAAGGACGAGCTGGCACGGCTTCAGGAGGCCCTGCCAAAGATCCAAGCGGTGGTGAATACCATAGACCAGGGGCTGATCAGGGAGGCAAATCCGGCACTGGAGAAGTGGCTATGGCAGCTGAGGGATGCTGCTGACCAAGCTGATGATGTGATGGACGAGATAAAATACAACTCTGAGAAGGAAAGAGCTCTGAAAGCTGAGAAAAACAAGGTAGACAAGGCTATCACTAGTACTAAAACTTTTTTTTTACGTGCGGTCGAGAAGGACCCCTTTTTAAATAGGTTAATCAAGGCTGTGAAGGCAATGGATGAGGTTGCTGCTGGTGTGATTGAGTTTTACATGCTCGTGCGAGACTTGAACAAGGACCAAAAGGAGATGGTTAAGTCGGTCATCAGTAGCCGTCAAACTAGTTCAGTATTGAATGTGGGAACTCGTGTATTTGGTCGGGAGAAAGAGAAGGAGGATATCATTAAGAAGTTGTTGAACCCCGTTTGCAAAACAGATCAGGGAAAGAATTTTGCAGTATTACCCATTATAGGGGTCGGTGGGGTTGGTAAGACTACTCTTGTTCAACTTGTGTATAATGATCCGACCGTGACACAACATTTTGAATTGAGAATTTGGGTTTGTATTTCTAACAACTTCGACGTGGAATTGCTTACAAAGAAGTTGTATGAAGCTGTTTTTAAGAGAAAAGCAGATTTTGAGAGTTTTGATTTGATTCAAACGGAACTTAAAGAGAAATTAAAGTCTCAGAGGTTTTTGGTTGTTTTTGATGATGTCTGGAATGAAAATGATAAACTAGGATGGGAAAAACTCGTAGCTCCTTTAAAAGATGGAAAGAGTGGGAGCATGATATTATTAACGACTCGATTGAAAACAGTTGCCACATTGGTTGGACCTAATGTAATGGATTCAGTTATTTTGGAGAGTTTGAATGAATACCATATGTGGGATCTTTTCAAAGAGTGCGCTTTTGGGGGTGAAGACCCCGATTATCATAAGGAGGTGGTGGAAATTGGAAGAGATATAGTGAAAAAACTGAAAGGGTCCCCACTGGCAGCGAAGACAGTGGGAGGGATATTATGCTCCGATCTAAGCGAGGTACATTGGAGAAGTATATTAGAAAGTGAGTTATGGAGCTTAGAGCAAACACATAACGATATCATGCCTGCTTTGAGATTAACATATCAATATTTATCCCCACATTTGAAACCATGTTTTTCATTTTGTAGCATATTTCCCCAGGATCATATCTTTCGTAAGCATGATTTAATTAACATGTGGATTGCTTTGGGTATGGTACTCCCGAGCATCAATAGCACACTGAGACCAGAGGATGAAGGGTTCAAATACTTTGATGATATGGTAAGTAAATCAATTTTCATCCGTTCTCATTATGGTTCTAAAAATGATTTTCGAGAAGATAAATTTGTCATGCATGATTTGATACATGACCTTTCTATACTTGTTTCTCAAGGTGAATGCTTAAGAACTACAAATAAAATGGGGTCTATTCCACATACAGTTCGCCATTTGTATGTGCATATCGATAGTTCTTGTGGGTTGAGCATTTCTGGTTTGAGAAACTTGCGCGCACTCATTTTAAATTTTGATTCTCATGATCAACCTGATTCACTTGTTACTGATATGCTGAAAGGAATGGAAAAACTTCGGCTTTTAATATTGTTTGGTTATAACTTGAGTGAAATTCCTGAGTGTGTTAATAAGTTGTTGCACCTCCGTTACTTAAATTGTTCATCAATACTTAATGCTGATCCAAAATCAGTGTCAAGGCTTTACCTTCTAGAAACCATGGTTTGCCCTGGGTCTTATAACTATCCACTAAAACAGGTGAATACCTGGGGTAGGTTTATTAATCTGAGGCATCTCACTGCACCAGAGTGGTTAGACAACACTGCTGGTATAGGCCGGCTCACTTCACTACAAGAGTTGGATTTTAGTGTGAGCAAGGATGATGGATTTAAAATATGCGAGCTAAGTGATATGAGAGACCTTCGGAGCTTAACAATTAAAAACATTGAAAATGTTGGTAGTTGTGAAGAAGTTGAACAAGCCAACTTGAAAGACAAAATCAATCTTAATGAACTGAGTTTATGTTGGGAGTCTCCCAGAGAACCAAATAATGAAGATGTGCTTGATCACCTTGAACCACATCATGGCTTGAAGCTGTTGAGAATAATTAACTACAGGGGTACTGGAAGACCTCCTACCTGGTTCACAACACAAGGTCTTTCAAAGCTTGTACGTTTAACAATTCATTGGTGTACTTTTGAGTACTTCCCTTATTTGGAGGAACTACCTCTCCTAAAGTACATAGACTTTTTTGATATGAATGAAGTAAAGGTGATCAGTCATGAATGCAACCAGCTGTCATCTGCAGTAGATGCCTTTCCATCTCTGGAAGAGCTCTCGTTTAAGTATATGATAGAACTAAGAAAATGGCGTTTGGCAAAGCAACCCAATAAATGGATGCAGTGTTTGAGAAAACTCCATGTTTGTGATTGCCCAAAGTTGCAAGTTTTGCCTCCTGTTCCTGTTGGCGTCAAGGAACTGAGTATTAATGCATTGGGATTAAATGCTCTTCCAAATTTTTGGAATGATCAAAGCAGCAAATCAGGGAGCTTATCAGATCTTGTTGATATGTCAATAAGTAATTGTGAAAATATTGTATCATTAAATGAAGGTTTGCTCCAAAACCCTGAACGATTTGTGAATCTTGAGAAACTGGATATTCAATGTTGTTGGGAACTGATGAACTTGCCACCAGGAGGTTTCAGTAAATTTGTTTCACTGAAAGAATTGTTTATATCTGGATGTCCAAAGATAGTGGTGCAGGACGAATGTTGTCTCCCTTCTGCACTACAGAGGCTCATTATTTCCTCATGTGGTCATTTAGACACTACTTGGTCAAAAGCTCTTGAAAATGTTCATTCTCTTATTGAATTGCATTTGTATAAATGTGAAAATATTACAAGTCTTCCTCCCAAAGAAGTGTTTAGCAGATGGAAAACACTAAAAAAACTAACCTTTGTTAATTGCCCGAACTTGGCATCCCTGGAGAGCTTACTTGGCCTCTCTTCTATAGAACTTCTGGAAGTTGATGGTTGTCCCGAGTTATCTCGAGCAATTGCTTCTCCATTACCATTGGAAAAAGATGAGACTGAAAGGAAGGAGGATGACACCACGCAATTGAAGAGATCCGTTTCAACCCAACCACAACTACCAAGTCCCAGCACTCAGGAAAAACCTCTGCTCTCTGTGGATGAGATTGACATAGATGATCCCTTGCTTCTTTCTATTGAGCCAGTAAGGAGCCTCTCTGCTGTCAAAAAATTGACCATTTCAGATTGTTCAAAGTTACAGTCACTGCCAGAACTTCCACCAATCCTCCAAGAGCTACGTATTCGTGGTTGCTCTCCTGAGTTGCAGATGAGGTGCAAAAAATCAGGTCCAGATTGGCATAAAATTTCTCAAATACCTAAGGTGATGATTAATAATATTAACCCTCATGATGACTAGTATGCTGACGATTACATTGACCTGGTATGAGTCTTCTCTCTTAATGTTTTGGTACTTCATCGGTACTGGTCATTCTATGGATTGTACAAACACTTTCAATTGTCAAGTCGGATTATTACAAATCTTATCCTTATGTTTGGCAAATATTGATTCTTATTCACGCACATATTTATGTATATGTTGATTTTTACCACTATATCTGAGAAACAAAAAGTCCATGCAACTTATTATTTTCCAAGGCTGAAGTATTAGTCCCAATTACTGTTTTGGATAGCAGACAGCACTGAGATTCTCTTATACTCTGTTGGTTTTACATATGCTTAAGGTGGAACTGTAAATAGCAATTGAACGTTCTTTCTTATGTTTGATTATTACTGTAGAGTGAGGCTATGGAATATGCATATTACCGATCAACCCGTGCTATGGATTCATATCTCTATTTTTAAAGTTCAAATAGTTGATCCGAGCTGTTAAACATGTTCTCTATATGAAAATGTACTTGCAGATCAAATTTTATATTTTTTTAGAAATTTTTTACTATCTTTTTAATAGGTAGAAAACAACTGTTTTTTAATGTTCCTGAAATTTCAAATGAAGTGATTTTCTATCTATTTGAAATAATATTAAAAAAGTTTAAAAAATGTAAAATTGGATTGCAAGTACATTTTCATATGAAGATCATGTTCAATGGTTTGAATCAACTGTTTGGACTTACAAAAAATGGAGATATGAATTCATAGCGTGGACTGTTGTGTAATATGAATATTACCATAGCCTCACTGATTACTGTTATATTATTTTATATATCTTAAGTTTCTAAATATAATTTAAAATTGTTTTGCAGATTGATTAGATCGCCATATACTGGATTTTCTCTTTTTTAACCTTGTAAAATGAAAAAAAAATATAGCAAAGAACTCTAAACTTAGTTCTATGAAAAAAGAAAAAAAAAAAAAAAACTTGTAGTAGGTATGTAATGGCTGCTCCGCCGAGAAGGAATGAATCATGGAATAGTGGAATTGTTGCTTGGGTTGGCCGACTAGGCCACCTCCTGGAGAGGTGTTTAGGCCCGTGGATTAGTTCCTTCGGGAGATACCACGTTAAAAAATCGATTGTTCTCTTTCTCTATTTTTCAGCTTTGCTTTTATACTTTGAAGCTAAACTAGCATTGCCTCAGTAATTATCTGTGTAATGCAGTTTTTTCCAGTTTGTTCGTGCTACAGACTGGTTTCGTGTTATAAAAAGCGAAAAATTTAATTGGATGGAATGGTTTTGTCGAGAATATATTTATCAATGTATGTATGTAGGAAACTTAGCAGCAGGATTTTCTCTCTGTTTTTTTTTTTTCATTATTCTTTTCAGTTGCAATACTGTTTTCAAGACATTATAACCATTCTTTTGGAAGGTAATACCACCATCAGTGTTGGCCATTAGTAAGGAGAGGCTTCAGATTTATGATGATCTTTTTTTTTTAATTTATAGGTTAACTTCGTTTTGGTGTTATATTTGCTGTGGTAAATTAGGTGTCTTAGGCAACTTCATATACTTTCTTTGTTTGCATATTGTATACTATGTCCTTTGAGAAAAACAACTAATTGCCTTTCAAAGTTACACATTTTAGATAACTGTTGTAGTCATCAGGGAGAATTAGTAATTTACAAAAAGCGGAAAGCAAAAAACAGTTACAACTCACAAAACAAAAGGAAACTAAGAGAAGATCTTGAATTAAGTACCAGTATTTGTCCAAAATAGCAGAAATTCTGATATAATATCTAAAAGTGTCTGGAGCCGAAATTGATCCGTTGTAGACTCACATGGAAAAACAAAATTGTATAAAATCATTAGTAAGTTTTCATCATAAACCCGGATACATGGCGACTGAGAAACTCTTCTCTTTGGAGCTAGCACGTTTGTAAGAAGTTCGTAAATTTATTCCTTGTATTTCTCTTCTACTTTCAATTATTAATTCATATTTTAATTTTGTCTCCCGACTGTAATGTATTTCTTCAAAACATATAAGACATTATTCATGTGGTTGATCATATAATAGGAATTATTTTGTCAAAGTATGGTTATTTATTAATTCCTAATACATATTAAGTTACGCTTCATGTGTGAAACAGTAATAATACCCCATATCACGTTTTTCTTGAAATTATGTGAATTTAATTTAAATGCTTAGTATGTTGATCACAAATTGATCAATCCTGAAGAGTTTTACTTTCTTTTATTTTATCTATGTCAATCTCATCCACAAGGAGCAAAGGTTTTTCCTGAGTGCTGGGACTTGGTAGTTGTGGTTGAGTTGAAACGGATCTCTTCAATTTTGGCATGAACATTTTTAAAACCAAATAGAACAGGGTGCATAAGAGACTCTGGAAAAATGCCATAAATAAAATAAAAGATTTAATATAATTGTATCCGGGTTATAAAATGCCCTAAATAAAATAAAAGAAAGTAAAACTCTTCAGGATTGATCAATGAATTAATACATTCTTGAGCCACCTTACACCTGGCAGCTAATGTCACTGTTCAGGTGTTGAAGGAAGAAGAGAAGAAATTGTTTAAATTAAGGAAGCTGAAGGATTGATATAGATGGGCCAAACAAAGAGTCTGTTTGTGGGCTGAGAATAATTATTAGTAGAAAGTGAATATGGGCCAACACACTAAATAAAAGGAATAGCTTCAGAAACATTACTTTTTTTCTTTCTTACTTTTACTTTTTACATGCTTTTGTTAGATTGGTCCAGACTACAGAACAAGTATCTGAGAACAGGTATTGAACAATGGGTTTTGAAGTATTTGGGTTCGTCATAGTTATTAGAAATTTGATTGTGCAATGAATTAATTAATACATTCTTGAGCCACCTTACACCTGGCAGCTAATGTCACTGTTCAGCTGTTGAAGGAAGAAGATAAGAAATTGTTTAAATTAAGGAAGCTGAAGGATTGATATAGATGGGCCAAACAAAGAGTCTGTTTGTGGGCTGAGAATAATTATTAGTAGAAAGTGAATATGGGCCAACACACTAAATAAAAGGAATAGCTTCAGAAACATTACTTTTTTTCTTTCTTACTTTTACTTTTTACATGCTTTTGTTAGATTGGTCCAGACTCCAGACACTTTTATCCAACCATAAGTTATTTGTTTCTTATTCTTCGTTTCTTTTTTTTCTTCTCAAATTGCTTAATTTCTCAAAAATTATAAAAAGTATCGAGAAAATCAGGTGGAATGTGACACGGTCGAAATGTGAAAAATGAAATTTGTTTATTTTGGGTCAAAATAACAACGAAAATGAAGTCAAGCCTCCGTATAATAAATTAAATGTCATTTTCATATAAAAGTAGATATCATGAGTTTGTTAATCCAATAAGAGAGCACCCACTCTGATCCATGCAATTAAGTTCAGATTCATGCGCAATATATCACATCACATTAATTCATGTTACAAGGCGGTCAAATAGTCAAATAAGAAAATCAAGCACTCGCAATTAAAATTAAAACATACATGACATCTCTTTATTTCAGTAAAAATTCAAATTCAATAAAAAATATAAATAATTCTAATAGAGGGACCCAGCTGTACAGGTCAATAGTGATACTGACTAATAAATAATAAGAGAAATTTCATGTATATTCTTCAGACACCTCAAAATTAAATATTTTTCTTTCTGAAATTAATAATATCAATTATTCTTTTAAATCTTAATTTTATGAAATAAAACAGCACAGAGTTTGAGTTTTAAAATTAAAACCGCGTCGTGGGTTGTGCGGTGCCACAATGCATAGAAAACATTTTTTTCTTTTTTATTAGTTGGATATGTATAAGTTCTCTTGTGTAATTTTCTTCTAAAAATTGTCCGGGTCGTCCGTAGGATGAGTTTATAATATTGTACAAAACCTAATTTATATATAATTGCATTAATTAGCGCTCTTATTAGTCAACTTTGCACGTCGAATATAAAAATAAAAAGGGGGAATTTCACGTATACCCCTCAAAAACTTCAAAATTACGTATTTCTCCCTCTAAATTTTGAAATTATATATTCCCCCCTCTAAACTTCAAAAACTCACAAATTTACTCATTTTATTGTCTTTTATATTAAAACTCATTCTAAATTTATAAAATACCCATTTTACCTTTTATTAAAAACATAAAAAACCCATCGGACTCAAATTTGAATTGCTTTAAGATCCGTGCATGCAAGATCAGCACAACTCTTAAAGCGAACACACACGGATATTGAAGCGACGTACACAAATCTTAATGCGATTTGTGGGGTCAAATTTCTTTAATATCCGTGCACACTAGATCAACACGAATCTTGAAGCGAACACCCACGGATATTGGTTCGATGAAACGGTGTGTCAGTACTGTTCAGGTGTTGAAGGAAGAAGATAAGAAATTGTTTAAATTAAGGAAAACTGAAGGATTGATATAGATGGGCCGAAGAAAGAGTCTGTTTGTGGGCTGAGAATAATTATTTGTAGAAAGTGAATATGGGCCAACACACTAAATAAAAGGAATAGCTTCAGAAACATGCTAGGTGCATTATCTTTTGTTTTCTTTTACTTTTTACATGCTTTTGTTAGATTGGTCCAGACTCCAGACGTTGTATACTTGTAGAAAGGAAAGAAATATCTGTACTCTTTATCCAACCATAAAATTATCAATTAAGTTGTTTGTTTCTTATTCTTCGTTTCTTTTTTTTTTCTCAATTTGCTTAATTTCTCAAAAATTATTTATAAAAAGTATCAAGAAAATCAGGTGGAATGTGACACGGTCGAAATGTGAAAAATGAAATTTATTTATTTTGGGTCAAAATAACAACGAAAATGAAGTCAAGCCTCTGTATAATAAATTAAATGTCATTTTCATATAGAAGTAGATATCATGAGTTTGTTAATCCAATAAGAGAGCACCCACTCTGATCCATGCAATTAATTAGTTCAGATTCATGCGCAATATATCACATCACATTAATTCATGTTACACGGCGGTCAAATTGTCAAATAAGAAAATAAAGCACTCGCAATAAAAACTAAAACATACATGACATCCCTTTTATTTCAGCAAAAATGCAAATCCAATAAAAATATAAATAATTCTAATAGATAATAAGAGAAATTTCATGTATATTCTTCAGACACCTCAAAATTAAATATTTTCTTTCTGAAATTAATAATATCAATTATTCTTTTAAATCTTAATTTTATGAAATAAAACAGCACAGAGTTTGAGTTTTAAAATTAAAACCGCGTCGTGGGTTGTGCGGTGCCACAATGCATAGAAAACATTTTTTTCTTTTTTATTAGTTGGATATGTATAAGTTCTCTTGTGTAATTTTCTTCTAAAAATTGTCCGGGTCGTCCGTAGGATGAGTTTATAATATTGTACAAAACCTAATTTATATATGAGGAGGGTTCCAATGCACTCTCTTTTGGTGCATCTAACATGCACCCAAAACTTATATTTTCATTTTCAAAGTTCAAATAGTCGATTCGAACCTTCCAACGTGTTCTTCATATTAAAATGTGCTTGGAGACCAAATTTTACATTTTTTGGAAATTTTTTACTATTTTTTCAGAATTTTTGATTAAACTAAACAATAATTTAAAATTCAGCAAAATGATGATTTTCAAAAATTCTAAAAAAATAGTAAAAAATTTCCAAAAAATGTAAATTTTGGTCTCCAAGCACATTTTAATATGAAGAACACGTTGGAAGGTTCGAATCGACTATTTAAACTTTGAAAATAAAAATATGAGTTTTGGGTGCACGTTAGGTGCACCAAAAGATGGTGCATTGGAACCCTCCTCTTTATATATAATTGCATTAGTGCTCTTATTTGTCAACTTTGCACGTCGAATATAAAAATAAAAAGGGGGAATTTCACGTATACTCCTCAAAAACTTCAAAATTACGTATTTCCCCCTCTAAATTTTGAAATTATATATACCCCTCTAAACTTCAAAAACTCACAAATTTTTCCATTTTATTGTCTTTTATATTAAAACTCATTCTAAATTTATAAAATACTCATTTTACACTTTATTAAAAACATAAAAAACCCATCGGACTCAAATTTAAATTGCTTTAAGATCCGTGCATGCAAGATCAGCACAAATCTTAAAACGAACACACACGGATATTGAAGCGACGTACACGAATCTTAATGCGATTTGTGGGGTCAAATTGCTTTAAGATCCTTGCACACTAGATCAGTATGAATCTTGAAGCGAACACACACGGATATGCACACAGATATTAATGCAATGGGCGCGGATCGGACGGTTGAGAAACCCTTCAGATTCAAATTTGAGTATGATGGGCATTTTATCCTTTTAATTAATAAAGAGTAAATGGGTATTTATAAATTTAGAATGAGTTTTAATATAAAAGACAATAAAATTGGTAAATGTGTGAGTTTTTGAAGTTTAGAGGGGAAAATATGTAATTTCAAAAATTTAGAGAGGGGAATATGTAATTTTGAAGTTTTTGAGAGGTATATGTGAAATTCCCCCAAATAAAATATTAAAAATCGGTTTGCACGTCTTATAGATGTAGTTCAAATTGATAGGATAATATTTTGAGAAGAGATAAACATATAATTTGAGAAACGAATTAATATCTTGTTAAAACTTAGAAGGCCAATGGAAGCACAAACAATTAAATGGACATGTCCAGTATTTTTTGGGGTCAAAATAACAAGGAAAATGAAGTTAAAGCCTATTTATATTAAATTATATGTCACTTTCATATAGAAGTAGATATCATGAGTTTGTTAATCCGACGGTTCAAATATGAGAGCACCCATGCACTCTGATCCATGCAATTAATTAGTTCAGATTCCTGCGCAATCTATCAGACATTACCATGTAAAAATGCAAATCCAATAAAAATATAAATAATTCTATTAAAGGTACGGGTCAATACTGATTAATAAATGATGGGGGAAATTTCATGTATATCTTTCACAAATTTTGAAATTACATATTTTTTCTTCTGAAATTAATAATATCATATTTATCTTTTTAAATTTGAAAAAATCACAAATTTACTAACTTTATTGTTTTTTTCTATTAAAATTCATTTTAAATTGATAAAGTGTCCATTTTACTCTTTATTAAAAAAATAAAAAAGATGTAGATTGCATAATAAAACTATTCAATCTTCTAATTAATAAATTTGTGAATACAAATAATTCACTTCCACAGAAACATAGACAAACATATGTCTAAATCTAATTAAGTATTATCTCGTATCTCTAAGTTGATTTGTCAAAGCGTTAAACAACCGTACACTTGGCACTGGATTACTTTTATCATGAAATATTTGTCTACGCATGGCTAGTGTATTGAAAAGGGGCCGGTTCGGGTCGGTCCGGTCCAAACCCGCCCGGTCCCCGGGTTGACTCGGGCACGGGTTAGCCCGGGTCAACGGGTTGAGTCGGGTAGGGGGGGGCGGGTTGGGGTCTGACTCGGCCGACCCTTACCCGGCCTAAACCCGGCGGGTTAGGTCGGGGCGGGTTAGGTCGGGTCGGGGGTCGGTCCGGTCCGGTCCGGGTAGGTCCGGTTTTTTTTTTTTTTTTTTCCTGTTTCTTTTTTTTTTCTGTTTTGTTTGGAGAGTTTTTGGCTGTTATTTTTTTTATTTGAACTCAATATATTTTTGTTATAACAAAATCAAATTATGTTAAACCGAATTATTCTAAAACCAAATTAGTTTAAAACCAAATTATTCTAAAACTGAATTATTTTTTATCTTTAAAACCGAATTATTTTAAAACAAAAGTTAATTTAAATACTAAACAACAATCATTAAATACTAAAATTATTGAAAAGAGAGAGCTGTTATGTTGAAAATAATATTATAGGTTCTCCGTTCTCATCTTCTGAACATTTCTAATTTTTGGTCAATTTTTTTAATAAACAATTAATTAAATACTAAATCGTACTAACAGTCAAGTGTCTCCTTTAGAATTGAAAATGATAAATGTGTATTTTATAAATTAACATGATTTATGTAATTTTTATGACTGAAAAAAATGAATTACACTAGATTACTTTGAAATTATGTTGAATTACACTAAATTACGTTAAATTACGCTAAATTACAACAACTTCGCTAATTATGCTGAAATACGGTAAATTACGCTAAAATAGACCGATTCTGTGCCATCTTTCATGAATTATAAAAAATAGTAAAAAAATTCCAAAAATAGTAAAAATTGGTAATCTGCAAGTTCATTATGTAACTAATTTACTGAGCTACTTGGATTGAATGATAGACATGAAAATCTTAATCAGAAATTTCAACTCAAGTTTTGAGGCTCTTCCCTTAGTTTTTTGACGAATCCGACGGTCGGATCGGTCCCGAAAGGAGGTTAGCTTGGTACAGGGGCTGTGGAGCTCATGTCAAAATTTCAGCCCGATCCGACGGACGGATCAAAAGTTATGCCCTTTTTTGTCAAAATTTCATTTTAAATTGATAATATATTTTCTAAACGTTCATTTATTTTTAATAGGTTAAATAAAATATAAATCAAAGTGATCTTAAATCAATTACTTTAAAACAATAAACATTTTAAATTGATAATATATTTTGTAAACGTTCAATTTAAATTGATAATATAAATCTAAATCTAAATTAAATTAAAATTCAAATCTAAATTTAGATGCAAATAAAATTAAATCTAAATTGAATATAAATATAAATCTAAATTTAAATTTAAATTAAATCTCACAGGTGCGGGTCCAGTTCACGGTCGCGGCTCACGGATGCGGGTGCGGGCGTGGTTCAGGAGTTCGGGTTCGGGTCAGCCAACAGAGGCAAAAAAAAAAAACCGAATTAAAGAAAAAAATTTCAAATTTGACCGGGTTGACCGGGTTGGCTCGGTTCCCGCCGGGTCCGGGTCGGGTTTGAGAGGGGTTAGGTCGGGTTCGGCCGGTTTGGGGTCGGGTTCACCCGGGTTCGGCCGGTTTGGGGTCGGGTTCACCCGGGTTCGGCCGGTTTGGGGTCGGGTTCACCCGGATTCGGCCGGTTTGGGGTCGGGTTCACCCGGATTCGGACGGTTCGGGTCGAATTTAAGTCGGTCCGGGTCGGGTTCGGGTAGGCGGGTTGAAACGGTGGGGGTATGGTCGGGTTTCGCCCAGAAAACCGCATCCGACCCGTTTCAAACCCGACCCTACCCTTTAGGACGGTTCGGGTCGGATTCAAGGTCGGGTCCGGGTCGGTTCGGGTTCGGGTCCCGGGTTTGGTCGGTCCGGGTCGACCCGCCCGGGTTTAATCAATACACTAGCTCACATTACGAACAAGCTATTACCGAGCTGACTCGGCTCGAATTGTGATTGGCTTAACTAAAAATCAGACTCGCCTCCAATCGTTCGGACATGAAACGAGTTTAAGCTTTACCTCACTTCATTCGGCTCGTTTACATATCTGTAATAGGGAACCAATTTGGGTCCCATGCCCATCGGACTCAAAGTGAGTTCGATGGGTTCGATGACAGTCCGATCTGCTTTAAGATTCGCGTCCGCAACTTTTGCGTCTGCTTTAAGTTCGTGCGCACAAATCTTAAAGTGGATCGGACAGTTCCAAAACCCATCGAACTCAAGCTGTTCTCCTGAAATAGTGCTAGACAACATTCTACTTTTGTGTTGAATCATCTGATTTGAAATTATGAAGCCAATGCCGGATCTAACTATACGGAATGGTTTAAAACGGTGTACAATCCCATTTTTTTTTTAAAATAAATTATATTTATATATAATTTTCTATATAATTTAGAGTAAAATGTTATATTATTCTAAAATTGAATATTCTTAATAATTTTTTGTAGAAAAAAATTTATATGATTGATCCACATAAGTGTTTAGTTCCTATAGTTCGAAAGTCTGACTCATCAGTAGATCATTTTCTTGACGCTATTTAAAAATAATTTTATATGAATCTATTTTGAATACTGCAGATAAATTAGTCTAAAAAGTAAAATTCATGAGTTAGGCTTAGGGTGATAACGGAGCAGATTCGGAGCAGATAATGCTTATACTAAATTTGTATCTGTCTTTCAATGAGCAGATATGAATACAGATACGATAGTAAACATATGTCAAAATTCAAAATCAAATCTACCTTAAACAGATATGAATATGAAATGGATAATCTACGAATACATATTCGAATACGGATCGATGCAAAACGAATAATTGTCGGATAATTGAGTCATATGAAGAATAGACTCAAATAATTCACTTATATAATATAATACAAATATTACAATCAAAACATAAATTTTTTTAATAATACAAAGAAAAACGAAAAAGAATTATTACTCCGGTCTGGTTTTCAAATTAATCCCACATTGAAGGTTAAAGTAAGGGAAAATTGTTTTTATGCCACTCCAAAACATGAAAATTAGGAAATTGCCACCCCAAAACATAAAATTAGTTATTTGCCACTCTAAAATCATTAAATTTATGAAATTGCCACAATTATACATCTAATATACATATTTGATTAAAATTATTCTGAAAAATATTATATAGAAAACGTATTTTGATATTTCCAAAATTACCCTTCATCTCTCTTTCACCCTTCCTGTTGGGCCCCGCTTTCAACCAACCAGCACCTGATGTTTGAATTAGTTCCCAGCGTTGACACTCTCTCTCTCTTACAAGTGGGACCCTCTCTAACAGTTGCATCAAACCAGCTTCTCCCTCTTCTTCTGTCCTCTCTGCCCCGACTCTGTGAGAGAAAAGAAAAAATGGAAGCTGAGAAATAAACCTCCTCGCTTAAATTCCTCTTAACCCGAGCAACAAGACTACAAGGAGAACAGGTTGAAACTTTCAATTTGAACTCTCACAGCTTGAGGAAGGAGAAAGCTCAATGAGCCTTCTAAAGCCGTTTCGAGCCAATTCACTGAACCACTACATGAAAGATTAAATTGAATGGGCAAAGAGTATCCTGGAATTTTCACAACACAGTTTGAACTGTCAATTTGAATTGAAAGGTTATAAATTAATTTAAGCGAAGGGGACGATTTCATGAGACTGGCGAAACGAAGAAGATGATGCCCGTGCTGTCTCTCACCCCTTTCTGTTCTCCTTCACCTTCAATTTCCCTCTCGCATTCCCAATCACTTGAAAGAAAGTGAAAGAAAGAAACACTTAAAGGCAGTCTCTTTCTTTTGAGTCTCCATCAAATTACACACTCAATGGGCTCATGGACCAGAGCGCCATCTCTCATCTCTCTGTTTCTTCTTTAATTCAATACAAGACTCACTGTAATTCTACAATCCTTAATTTTTTATCGGATAATTTGAATTTGAAAAAGTAATGGATGATTTGCAAAACACATGTACTGGTCACTGATACATTGAGAACAGGAACATGTCGGTTGCCGCAATACCAAGTAACAAACTCGAATATCCAATATCCAATCATCCAATCATCTCGCTCTGTTTATTATCTTTGCTTTATCCATATCTTTGCTCCCGTAGAGATAGAGATTGAGAGAAAGGAAACGAAGAAGAGATCGGATAAGCTGAGTCGAAGAAGGGGACGAAGGGATCGAACAGATGAGGCATTTTGAGGATAATTTTGGAAATATCAAAATACGTTTTTTATACAATATTTTTCAGAATATTTTTTATGCAATGGGACACTGTCAAACAATTTTAGAATCAAAACTCTCTGTAGAGCAGGACACTTCGTAGAGTCGAATTGACATTTTTTTCTCCGTGAAATAACAAGTAGTGGATCAAATTTTCAGCAGAATGTAACGAAATATTTGTGTGGTACACCCCTGACAGTTTGCCACAGTAACGCACGAGAGACCACACGGATACATCCTTTATTCCAAATATACTGAAACAGATAAACCAGGAAAAAGAGGGTGTACCGGATCTAATATCTGATCTTGCTGGGTTGTATTGTATCTATACAGTACACTTCTTTTTTAGGATCTCCTGTGCCCTGTTTGATGTGGTGTTGTGACCGGAAGTGTACTGAAAATTTGAAATTTTGATCTAATTTTTACTATTTGGAAGAAAAAAAAAAAGCATCAACTTTTTTCATTAAAAATCAAACTTTTATTTGCTTTAAAAAAGTTCCGTAGAGTCCGCATCATGCATATAACGTGCCATTTGAGTTTAGCTGAGGACCGTTCAATCAAAATTCGAATCAATTTGGCCTATACATGTAATGCAAGAGACCTTTTGGGCTTCTTCGGCACAAAAGAATTGTGGTGGAATAGAGGAAAAGTGAGGAATTGTAACGGAATAGTAGTCAAACGTGAGTGAAATTGAATGAAATATGGAAAAAGTGAAATTATAATGGAAATATACAGTCAAACCCTTCTCTTTTACACTTTAGCCATTCTTTATTCCATCCCACTATTCCATGATAGATGTGGAATTGGGGAAGAGTGACTTTTTCACATATAGGAATTGACTCAATTCCAATATTTCACTATTCCAAATGTGCCGAACATGATTAGAATTGTATGGAATAGAAGCCTCTTCTCTTTTCCACTCTTTCACTATTCCATGCATTTGCCGAATGGGCCCTTTAAGAATAGTGCTTATATGTATTTTAAAAATGAGGAGGGCTCAAATGACCTATTGCTTCATGCTCCAATCATACCTCAATATTTTTATCTTCGATTTCAAAGTTCAAACAAAAGATCTAAACAGCTCAACATGAAATCCACGTTAATATGTGCTTAGAGATCAAATTTTATATTTTTTGAAATTTTTTTTACTATTATTTAAGATAGGTACAAAATCACTGAAAAACATTGATTTTGTACCCATCTTAGAAAATAGTAAAAAATTTCCAAAAAAAATATTAAATTTGATCTCTAAGCACATTTTAACGTGGATATCATGTTGAGCGGTTCAGATCTTTTGTTTGGACTTTGAAATCGAAAATAAAAATATTGAGGTACGATTGGAGCATGAAGCAATGGGGCATTTAAGCCCTCTTCTTTAAAAATAGTATCAATACATATAACGAACGGTCTGAATCTATACTTAAACAGTGGAGTAGAACTAGGGTGTTCCTAAGTTCACCAAACCCCTTTGTGAACTCAACTCGAAAACCTATCGGATTGACTTCAAACGACGAATTCAAACCGTTAAAATCCTTCTATCTTACGAGTGATGTCCAAATCGTTGAAATCCTTTTAAATTAGTTTTGCATAGAGTCAAGTGGTCAACAGACGTCCAAAAAATGAATGCATTAAAATTAATTTATAAACTTTCTAATTTTGACCATTTGACTTCATACTAAATTAATTCGAAAGTTTAAAATTGTCACATGTAGATGCATCACCCGTAAGGTAGAAGAATTTCAACGGTTTGGATTCGTCGTTTGAAACCAATCCAATAAGTTTTAGAGTTGAGTTCACAAAGGGACTTGGTGAAGTTAAAAACACCCTAGTTTTACTCTAAACAGTGTGTTATGACAAGAGGATATTATGAATTTGTACCCGAGGTTGTAACGGGTCATCGCCCCAGGTTGCAGTGATCGCAGCTCCCATTCTAAATTTTTTACTAGTTTCGATGAGGTGCATTAATTAGACCAGTTTTAACGATATAATTAGTAAAATTAAAGGCCAGTATGAGACCACGAGCTTAACTTTAAAAATTATCAAATCGATTTTAAACAATGAGGAGGGTTCAAATGCATCATGATTTTGTATCCAATATACTCCACATCATTTATTTTGTTTTGAAAGTCCGAACAGTCGATCTGAACTGCTCAAAATGATCTTCACAATAAAATATTATTGGAGACCAATTTTATATTTTATAGAATTTTTTTAATATTCTTTACATAGGTACAATATCACTTTTTCGGATGATTCAAATCTCCTTAAAATAGTGATTTTGTACCTGTCTAAAAAATAGTAAAAACATTTTAAAAAATATAAAATTTGGTCTCCAAGTATATTTTATTATGAAGATCATATTGAACGGTTCAGATCGACTGTTCGGACTTCAAAACCAGAAATAAATAATGTGGAATATATTGGAGCACAAAATGACGGTGTATTTGAACCCTATGACTTTATACCGTGAACTTGATCTCCTCAATAAGTCAAACATTTATGTTCCATTTTTTTTTTTAGAAGAACCTGCCCGTATGCTTATTTATGAACAAGCCATTATCTGTAAACAAATTCATTCCTGAGGCCCAGCCACAGGCCTGTATTTTTCTCTCATGATATAGTTTGTTTGTAATTTGCTGAGGGAAGGCATGGCCCATTGCTTATTGATTCGGCCCGCGCAAACCCACTGAATTTTTCATGTATACCCTTCAAAAATTTCAGAATTATATATTTATCCTTGTAAATTGGTAAGATTATATTTACACTTCTAACATAAACTCACAAATTTATCCAATTTATTATTTTTTATAATAAAATAAGTAAATTCGTGAGTTTTTAAAACGAATAAATTTCTCCAAAGAAGAAAAATAGTTAAACAGAAGAAATATGAAAGATGATATATTTAAGTTTGTTAAACTTTGTTTGTCTATTAAGTTTATCATTGATAATTTAGTAGCAGCATCAGTGGGCCCAATATAATGATTTTTTTAATGAAATTTTTAAGCCTTCAAATATCAACAAAAAAAAGATAGTCTGTTTAGAGTCTTTACAGCACATTTTGGTCCAAAATATGAAAAGGCCACTAAAATGGGTCAAGTAGTAAAATGCGTATGTCATGAAACTTTCATCTATTTTTTTTAATCATTTATCTAGTTTATGTCTCCTAAAAGGGAGGCTTTAGAGCTTGTAAAATAAATTAATATTAGGTTGGGCAAAATGTGATTGGAGGTTTTATTTGATAAATGAACATTTTGAAATACTTGCTGCCAGCAAATGCAACATAAGCGTCTTTATTAATAAAATCTGAAGGCTTAACTTCTACATTTTTTCTTCAAAAAAAAAATTGCAACACAGTTTGGGTGACAAACTTGTTTCAACTGCATGAAAAGTTGGTTGTATCATGTAAAATTGCCCTTATACAAGCAAACTCATCATGATTAATGACAAGTTCTACATGATATATATCCCTTTATAAAATGCTAGCCAACTCTCTGTATAGCATTCATCACCTTGTTATCACAGCTTGAAATTTTTTGAAATGTAAAATATAAAAAATGCTAAACATAATGTATGAGTTTGGAAAATAAGAAAAAAAATAATAAACGAAGAAGATATTGGAGGATAACCAATAATAATAAAATCACAAAAAAATCAAAAATAAATTTGTAATAAAAAAATAATAATTATTTAAAATTTACTATACACGAATCACACAAATAACCTTTTATAAGTTCTGATAGTTGCATCATTTCCAGCCAATCTTACAAACTAAGTCTATTAATTGTCTTATGCTATATTTTGGTATTGGTTTTTCTACAATATAATTGTTTGATTGATGATTATAATTTATATATATTAATCTGCAATTCATTTATTTATAATATTTGAGAGTTGCATATGATTGATGAACTAACTAATTAACCAAGTTGTAAAGCTAGTGTGACATATCATGCGTTAAGAGAATCCTCATATAAGTGAAGAGATAAAGAAATGTATGACCAAAGTAATTAAGTAAAAATGAGTTAACAATTTCTACATTTAATTTCTTGTTACTATTTTTGTAACACTAATGGAATATTTTTTTTTTATTTTCTTCTTTATATGTTTGTCAGTTATTGTGGATATGCTATCTTCAAGCTTTCTGCATATTTAATTTTATGTTGCTTAACATAAACCAGTCAACATACTTTTTGTTATATTTCTTTTATTACGTGTTGTTTTTGTTTTATGAAGTTACAGTTTTGTAAATGAAAAGTTGAATATTTTATTTTGGAATATTTGATTAAATTAAGTTTATATCTTTCAAATTTGCTTAATTCCTAACATCAATCTTAATTTATGAAGTGAATATAACATATTTCTGAAAAAAAAATATATGGGGTCAGCTTAATTTTTTTTATAAAATAAATGGAAGTGAAATTGCCATCATATAGTAATTTTATCTTCAATATTATAACCATAATACAAGTTTAAAGTTCATTTTTGAATTTTTTTCTAAAAAGATATAATAAATTCCATGCCACGTACAAATATATTAGGATTCTTAATTTATTTAAAAAAACAGGCAAAGTTCTTTTGGAAGAATCTCTTGTGTCTCTTTTCTTCGAATCTGATTTATTTATTTAGATCAAACGTTTGAAATGAGAAACAAAAAAATTACCCTTTTTTGGGTAAAAAATAAAAACAAAAATGAAGTCAAGCCTCTCTGTATAAATTAGATGTCATGTCATGTTCATGATGAAGTAGATACGATGAGTTTGTTAATCGACGGTTCAAATTGTGTGAATCATTAAATTGCCCCAATATGAAAGCACCCACTATGGTACATGCATTAGTTTCAAATTCATGCGCATTAAATCAGACATTAATTATCATGTTACACGGTCAATAGTCAAATCAAATAATAAAATAAAGCACTCGCAATAAAAAACTAAAACACATATATATATATATATATATATATATATAGATAGATGTATAGATGGGCTATGGTGAGTTGTGAAGTAATGATCAAACAGTCGATCTGAACCGCTCAACAAGATATCCATATTGAAATATTCTTAGAGACCAAATTTACATTTTTTTGAAATTTTTTACTATTTTTTTAAAATATTTCAAAATTACTATTTTTTATGGTCCGGAACCATTCGAAAAGAGCGATTTTCTACCTATCTAAAAAAATAGTAAAAAATTCTCAAAAAATGTAAAATTTGGTCTCCAAGCACATATCAATATAGATATCTTGTTGAGCGGTTCGCATCGATGGTTTGGTCTTTGAAAACAGAGATATGAGCGTGAAGTAAAACAAGATCCTTACTTCGTAACTCACCATAGCCCGTCTCTCTCTCTCTCTCTCTATATATATATATATATAGGAGCTGGCTACGGTGCTATGCATAACATAGAGGGCCTCCGTGCTACGGCTCAATATTTGAATTTTCAAAATCCTAACGGTCAATCTGAACCGTTCAACATGATCTCCATATGAATATGTATTGCAAGTCAAATTTTACATTTTTTAGAAATTTTTTACTATTTTTTTAGATAGGTAGAAAAACACTTGATCTAAATGGTACATAATTTTCAGATCAAGTGATTTTCTACCTATCTAAAAAAATAGTAAACAAATTCTAAAAAATATAAAATTTGGTTTGCAAGTACATATTCATATGGAGATCATGTTGAACGGTTCAGATCGACCGTTAGGATTTTGAAAACTCAAATATTGAGCCGTGGCACAGAGGCCCTCTATGCTATGCATAGCATATTAGCAATTTCCTATATATATATATATATATATATATGAGTAAAACTAGGGTGTTCTTAAGTTCACCAAGTCCCTTTGTGAGCTTAATTTAAAAATCTATTGAATTTGTTTCAAACGATGCATCCAAACCGTTGAAACCGATTTACTTCACGAGTGATGCATTTACATGTCAAATTTATAAATTATCGAACTAATTTAATATAAAGTCAAGCGGTAAAAAAAAATGATTTATAAGTTAATTTTAATGTGTTCATTTTTCATTATTTTTTAACCGCTTGACTTTATATTAAATTAGTTCGAAAATTTAAAAACTTAACATGTCAACTCATCACTCGTGAAGTAGATTGGTTTCAACGGTTTGAATGCGTCGCTTGAAACCAATTCGATGGATTTTTGAGTCAATCTCACAAAGAGGTTTGGTGAGCTTAAGAACACCCTAGTTCTACTCTATAAATATATATATAGAGAGAGAGAGGGGTTGGCTTCTCTACTTACATAAGCATATGAGATCATATGCTTATAAGTCATTTTTACGATTTCAAAGTCTAAATTGTCGATTTGAAACGCTCAATATGTTCTCCATATTAGAATGTGCTTGGAGACCAAATTTTATATTTTTTGGAAAATTTTTACTATTTTTTTAGAATTTTACAAAACAGTGTTTTTCAGATTTTTTTTTTTTTTAGAATTTTTTGTCATATTAAAACATTATTTGAATTTTTTTAAATAATAGTAAAAAATGTTCAAAAAATGTAAAATTTGGTCTCAAAGCACATTCTAATATGGAGAACATGTTGAGCACTTCAGATCGACTATTTGGACTTTGAAAACACAAAAATGACTTATAAGCATATGCCCTTATATGTTTATGTAAGTAGAGTAGCCAACCTCTCTCTCTCTCTCTCTCTCTTTCTCTCTCTATATATATAGAGAGATATATAGAGAGAGGTTGGCTAATATCAAAACGTTTGTTCCTATGCCGTGAAACAAACATATCGGTTTTTACATTTTCAAAGTCCAAGCAGTCGATCCAAACTGTTCAACAATAAAATATGTTTGAAGACCAAATTTTACATTTGGAATTTTTTTACTATTTATTAAGCCAGTTTTAAAATCGTTGTTTTCAATAATTCAGAAATTTTTCACTGTTTATTAAAATAAACGACTTTAAAACTGACTTAATAAATAGTAAAAAAAATTCCAAAAAATATAAAATTTGGTCTCCAAGCACATTTTAATATAGAAATCACATCTAATAGTTTGGATCGACCGTTTGAGTTTTGAAAATTATTGAAAAACCAATTGGTTGCACCACGGTTCCGGAACAAATATTTTGATATTAACCGACCTCTATATATATATATATATATATATATATGGAGAGTGGCTAAGGTCAAAGTGGTATGACCAAGACCTTGGTGCTACCAATTAGTTTTTGCAATTTTAAAGTCCAAACGGTTAATACGAACCGTTAGATGTTTAATCTATACTAAAATCTGCTTGGAGACCAAATTTTACATTTTTTGGAATTTTTTTACTATTTTTTAAGCCACTTTGAAAATGGCAGATTCGGGTGAACAGTAAAAACAGTGCAACCAAATTCTGGATCATGTGATCAGCAATTTTCAAAGTGGCTTAAAAAATAGTAAAAAAATTCCAAAAAATGTAAAATTTGGTCTCCAAGTAGATTTTAACATAGAGATCACATCTAACGGTTTCGATCGACCGTTTGGACTTTGAAAATCCAAAAAGGACTTGGTAGCACCAAAGGCCTTGGTCATACCACTTTGATCTTAGCCACTCTCTATATATATGACATTTCTTTTAATTCGGCAATTAAAAAAGCAAATCCAATAAAAATATAAATTATTATATTACAGGTACCATATCGGTACGGGTCAATGCTGAGCTACGTCCTCATAAGTGAATTGAAGTGCAATATCTGACTGAGTAGAATGAAATCTGAGTCGTCAGTTTTAATTCGGCAAGAATCTCAAAACGGATCTCATATATCTAAATAAATACAGCATTCTAATTATTCGGCTGGGAGCTCATTTTATTAAGTGCAGCATCTGGAGCTGGAAGGATATATACAAATTTATCACTAGTCTATTTAGATAAAATTAAGTTTGGAATCCAAATTTGTTGCTCTTCTTGCCATAGTAACAAAATACGCGAATTATACGCGTATAATTCGTTTTTTATACATAACCGCACCGAACTCCGTTTAATACGCAGAAAAACGTATAATACGTTTTATTCGCGAATAAAACGCGAATTACGAATTATTCGAGATAAAAACGCAATTTTTTTTTTGAAATTTTTCAAAATTTTTTTTTTTTTTTTTTTAAGTTTTTTTTTGGGGTTTTTTTTTTTTTTTCCTTCCTTGTTGTACCGAATCATTCCCGAATTATACCTGAATCACGAATTTTTAACCTCGCCGAAACCAAATCCGAACTTTTGATTTGTCACTATGCTTCTTGCAGAGAGAGCCAGGGGCGAACCCAAGTGAGGGCATGGGGGTCAACGGAGACCTTTCGGATTTTGACATTTTACAAAAGATATACAGGCTCACAAAATTTGCTCCTGTTTGAATTTTTTTAGACCCCCTAGATTTATACTTAGAGCATTGAAAATTAAAGTTAGAACATTGTTTTTTTTTATATAGTATCCGATTACTTAATGAGTTTGAACTCTATTATCTATTTAAATTCATTTCGTTATTTTTTTGTTTCACCTGGCAAAAATTATGAATGTACCTCTCGACATAGCAGCGGATTTGAATTCCAAACCTGAGGACATGTATCTGCAACTTCAGGAAATGTAAACAATATCAACAGTTTCACCAACTGGCATGAAACGAGTTGGCACATGACCATTTTAATATGGGGACCCACGCTCTAAAATTGCAACGTCGTAATATCTACAATATATTGATTGTGCAAATAAGCTACAATTTCATCAATTTCCACCCTAAATCCTAAACTCTAGCACGTCAATTTTAATTTAATTTACTTTCGAAATTTGAATTTTAAATATAAAACTACAATTATAGTTACAAATCTAGCCTGGTTGAGTATAGGGGTGGCAAAAAAGCTCGTAGCTCGTGGCTCGATCGTGACTCACACCTGACTTGCTCGCTAACAGCTCGCTCGTTACTGGACCGAGCTGTTAACGAATCAGCTCGTCACTAGCTCGGTCCAGAATTAACGAGTTCAAGCTGGGCCTAACTTCCTCGCAAGCTCCCGAGCTAGTTCAGGTAGGCATTAATTTGTGAATTTGTATGAATTTGTGTGCATTTTGTACTATCTTGCTCGGTCTAGCTCGTTTTAGTCCGATCCAAAAAATTTGTAGAATTTATTTTCTTCTTAAAACAATATCCAGCTAGATCCAGCGAGCCAGCTCGGGCTGGCTTGTCACGATTTCAAGCTGAGATTTTAGCTTGAATGCTCTTGGTCCAACTCGCTCGGCTATAGCTCAGTTCAGAATTAACAAGCTGAGCTAGGATCTAGCTCAGACCGAGCCAGCTCGTTGCCACCCCTAGTTGAGTAGAAAAGACAGATGTGGACCAGTAAGATCAGAGAGAGAAAGGTTAGGATAAAATAAAAAAATTGGTCTTATTAAATATGGTGCATTCTTCACGAGCATCCTCTCGACTAGCACTTTACCGCCAACCCTCAAAAATATGGTGTATATTTGGATTTTTGCACCCCGTCCATTTAAAATATAAGAAATGTAAATCGCAATCTTTGCCAGCGTTTTTACATAGAAAAATCGTTAGTTTTGACAATATATTTCTTCTAGGGATAAAAAGTTTTTTTTTTTTACACTATTTTCTTCGGACGAAAAACATAGTCAAAGAAGTCAATTTTGCTATAATCCAGATTTAGTGTACTTGATGTCAGTTTTAATTTTTTTTTTTTAATGTTACAGATAAAATAAAAATCGGATAGATTAGGCTAAAAAGTAAAATTCATGGGTTTGGCTGATGAGTGACATGGTAAATAAAAAATTTATAGCAGAAGTTGAAATCTTTGATAAAATTGATGAGAAAGGCTTGGGTCCGATGCCCATCGGACTTAAATTTGGATCTGATGGGTTTCGGGACCGTCCGATTCACTTTAAGATTCGTTCGTACGAATTTTAAAGCAGACGCGAAAGTTGCGGATGCGAATCTTAAAGCAGATCGGACGGTGAGCAAATCCGTCGAATTCACTTTGAGTCCGATGTCCATCGGACCCAAATTTCTGCCAAAATTGATGGGTTTGGCAGCTAGCATGTGGCTGCTTCAGTGATTCTGCGCATATTAATTGCTTGATGATGACTTCTGAACTCCCTCATGTTATGTGTTTGCAATAATGCATGACATCGTACCAACTTGACTTGACTTAAAAATGAGTTCAATAAGCAAGCATTTTTGTGGTCTGGTTTTTCTACATCCATGAGAGCCGAATTTTTTTTTATTTTGTTACCATTTCGCAAAAAAAAAAAAAAAAATTAAACAGAGTTGATATGGATTTAAAATAAATTGTAATAATATCCGGTGCCAGATTTGAAAAACATTTCAATAATAACTGGTGCACAGATAATATTTGTGTACCACCCTTGTACGTAGTAAGCAAGCATTATCATGTTTTTGGGTGGTGATAATATTAGAATATTTTTTAAATTCATGTCAAGTTTATTTTAATTTTGAAATGGTAACTAAAAAATTTATGTCCTTCTAAGCTCGAAATTTGTATACATAAGAAAATAAGAAAATATTAAAAATAAAAAATATCACGTGGGAATTTGAAAAATGGAAAGACAGTAAGGGGCAATGCAGTCTCTGCCGGACGCCATGGCACACACAAAACCGTCGGAAAAAAAATGGAAAAAAAAAAAGATTTGGACCGCCATGGACACCCCAACCTGCAAAAAAGAAAAAAAAAATATTAAACTGGGCCGCCATGGCCCAGGCCAACCCAGAAACAAAATTCAATTTTTTTAATGCTATGTTCAGTGAGCAGTCCAATAATTTTGGCCATATTCAAAATTCAATTTAGAGAAAATGACTACATGAATTTTTGTGTCTTTATATCAAAATAAAGGTATGAAAGTCTAGTTTTCAGATAATATAATTTCTCTATACAAAATATTACAGATTGGTACAGTTTTAGCGATTAATTGATAGAGGTCAGAAAACTGAAAAGCTGAAATTTCAGTGAGCAGTCCTATAATTTTGTCCAGGTTCAAAATTCAATTTAGAAAAAATGACTACATGAATTTTTATGTTCTTTATATCAAAATAAATGTATGAAAGTTTAGTTTCCAGATATTATAATTTCTCTATACAAAAATTTTACAGAGAATCAATTTCAAGTCTAGTTTCCAGATATTACATATATTATAATGCTATTCAAAATTCAATTTAGACTGGAAACCAGATTGGTACAGTTTTAACTATTAATTGACATAGATCAGAATAGCTTGAAAGGAGGAATATTTAAAATCCGAATTTCAAATTTAAAAATAAATCTAACAAATTTAAATTTAGAAAAACAAATTTTAAATTTTAGGCGAGACCGGGGCGAGTTTAGGCAAAATATTACATAAAATAAATACGAAGATGCTCCTGCAATTTACTAAAATAAATATGAAATATTACATAAAATAAAATATTTCTTATATGTAATATATGATAAAGCTTTCATACCTTTGTCAATTAATTGCTAAAACTATGCCAATATGTAATAATTTTGTATAAAAAATATTATATTATCTGAAAACTAGACTTTCATACCTTTACTTTTATATAAATAACATAAAAATTCATGTAGCCATTTTCTCTAAATTGAATTTTGAATATGGTCAAAATTATAGGACTGCTCACTGGAATTTTAGCTTTTCAGATTTTTGACATCTGTCAATTAATCGCTAAAACTGTATCAATCTGTAATATTTTTGTATAGAGAAATTATATTATCTGAAAACTAGACTTTCATACCTTTATTTTGATATAAAGAACACAAAAATTTATGTAGTCATTTTCTCTGAATTGAATTTTGAATCTGGTCAAAATTATTACACTGCTCATTGAACATAGCATAAAAAAAAAATTGAATTTTGTATCTGGTTGGCCTGTGCCATGGCGACTCAGTTTAATATATTTTTTTTTCTTTTTAGCAGGTTGGGGTCTGGGGCCCAGATCTGGTGTCTTTTTTTTGTTTTTTTTCCGACGGTCTTGAGTGTGCCATAGCATCGGGACGCCATGGCCCCTTACTGCCTTCTCATTTTTCAAATTCCCACGCGATATTTCTTATTTATAATATTTTCTTATTTTCTTATGTATACAAATTTCAGCTTCTAAGCACTCCTAGTAACATATGATAAAGCTTTTTTCTGTAAAATAAAATCTCTCCTTAAATTAGCTAGGATGGACAAAAGAAATTTGTAATTCATGGCTCGATCTTGAGTCGTCATAATCAAGTTCAAGCTTGACTCAGCTTGACTTGTTCGACATATCTTTGCAAAAAGAAATCAAAGCTTTTTTACTATTCCTTTCATGCCTATCATGAGAGGAAGAATCTCGTTGCGAGAAAGAGAATAAAATATTTTCCGGCCCGTGGTCTATGTGCGACTCATAGCAACAAATTGATCAAAAATCTTTGTATATGTATGGCTCACAGTACGAACAAGCAGTTAACGAGCTGAATTGGCTCAACTAAATTCAGACTCAACTCGACTCGACTCGTCATGGCATGAGATGATTTTAAGCTTTGCCTAGCTTAATTCGGCTCGTTTACAATCCTTTCCGAAATAGTGCTAGACAACGTTCTACCTTTTGTGTTGGATAGGCTGATTTGAAATGTATGAAGCTAATGGCGGATCTAAGTATAAGGAATGGGTCAATCGATCTCTATTTTTTATTTTTTGTTTATGTATGATTTATAATATAATGTAGAGTAAAATAGGGGTTGGTTAATATTAAAACGTTAATTTGTTCCTAGGCCGTAGAACAAATGCTTCGGTTTTTACATTTTCAAAGTTCAAATGGTCGATCCAAATCGTTCAACATTCAATCTATAATATAATGTGCTTGGAGACTAAGTTTTATATTTTTGAAATTTTTTTACTATTTATTAAATTGGTTTTCAATAATCCAAAAAAAATTCACTTTTTATTAAAATCAGCGATTTTAAAACTGATTTAATAAATAGTAAAAAAATTTCAAAAAATATAAAATTTGGTCTCCCATCACATTTTAATATAGAAATCACATCTAACGGTTTGAATCGACCATTTGGAATTTAAAAATTGGAAAACCAATTGGTTGCACCACGACTCCGGAACAAACGTTTCGATATTAGCCAACCTCGAGTAAATTATCATGGTATTGTAAAATTAATCCTTTTTTTTTGTTAAAATTTTTTATATGATTGATCTCCAATATTTTAAATACTACAAATAAAAAAAATCAGATAATTAGACTAAAAGTAAAATTCTAGCATAGAAGTTGAAATCATTGGTGAATTTTACACGTTAAGGTAACTTCTAGGAGATAGGAGTAGGTCCGATGGGTATCGGACCTACTTTTAGGTTCAATTAGTTCCAACACCTTCCGATAAGTATTAAAATCTATGTGCACGGAAATTAAAACAGATGTGTACGGATTTTAGTGCAGAGTGCACGAATCTTAATATTGATTCGGCGGTAGTAAACTCATCGAACCAAGTAGGTCCGATGGGCATTGCACCTGCTCCCGATTCAAATTGCAGAAGCTAGCAACATGTGACTGATTCCGCGCAGATTAATTATTTGATGTGACATCGTACCATCTTGACTTGACTTAAAAATGAATTATAGTAAGAATTTTGTTGCCTGATATTTCTTCATCTACTTTCTGCACAAGAGTCCCAAAATTGTTATTACTCTCTCATTGTTCTTTGAAATTCTGAGATCTCAATGGCGATCGTACTTGATGTCGGTGGCCGGATCGCGGGCACGGTCATCTCCAAGCTGATTAACGAGCTCATCGAGTATGCCAAGGACCAAAAGAAGATGCAATTGGGGTTGAAGGACGAGCTGGCACGGCTTCAGAAGGCCCTGCCAAAGATCCAAGCGGTGGTGAATACCATAGACCAGGGGCTGATCAGGGAGGCAAATCCGGCACTGGAGACGTGGCTATGGCGGCTGAGGGATGCTGCTGACCAAGCTGATGATGTAATGGACGAGATAAAATACAACTCTGAGAAGGAAAGAGCTCTGAAAGCTGAGCAAACCAAGGTAGACAAGGTTATCACTAGTTTGAAAACTTTTTTTTTACGTGCGGTCAAGAAGGACCCCTTTTTAAATAGGTTAATCAAGGCTGTGAAGGAAATGGATGAGGTTGCTGCTGGTGTCATTGAGTTTTACATGCTCGTGCGAGACTTGAACAAGGACCAAAAGGAGATGGTTAAGTCGGCCATCAGTAGCCGTCAAACTAGTTCAGTATTGAATGTGGGAACTCGTGTATTTGGTCGGGAGAAAGAGAAGGAGGATATCATTAAGAAGTTGTTGAACCCCGTTTGCAAAACAGATCAGGGAAAGAATTTTGCAGTATTACCCATTATAGGGGTCGGTGGGGTTGGTAAGACTACTCTTGTTCAACTTGTGTATAATGATCCGACCGTGATACAACATTTTGAGTTGAGATTATGGGTTTGTATTTCTAACAATTTCGACGTGGAATTGCTCACAAAGAAGTTGTATGAAGTTGTTTTTAAGAGAAAAGCAGATTTTGAGAGTTTTGATTTGATTCAAACGAAACTTAAAGAGAAATTAAAGTCTCAGAAGTTTTTGGTTGTTTTTGATGATGTCTGGAATGAAAATGATAAATTAGGATGGGAAAAACTAGTAGCTCCTTTAAAAGATGGAAAGAGGGGGAGCATGATATTATTAACGACTCGATTGAAAACAGTTGCCAAATTGGTTGGACCTAATGTAAAGGATTCAATTATTTTGGAGAGTTTGAATGAATGTGATATGTGGGATCTTTTCAAGGAGTGCGCTTTTGGGGGTGAAGACCCCGATTATCATAAGGAGGTGGTGAAAATTGGAAGAGATATCGTGAAAAAACTAAAAGGGTCCCCACTAGCAGCAAAGACAGTGGGAGGGATATTATGCTCCAATCCAAGCGAGGGACATTGGAGAGATATATTAGAAAGTGAGTTATGGAGCTTAAAGCAAAGTCAGCAAACACATAACGATATCATGCCTGCTTTGAGATTAACATATCAATATTTATCCCCACATTTGAAACCATGTTTTTCATTTTGTAGCATATTTCCCCAAGATCATATCTTTCGTAAGCATGATTTAATTAACATGTGGATTGCTTTGGGTATGGTACTCCCGAGCATCAATAGCACACTGAGACCAGAGGATGAAGGGTTCAAATACTTTGATGATATGGTAAGTAAATCAATTTTCATCAGTCTTGAAGATGCTATTGATGAAGATAGATTTGTCATGCATGATTTGATACATGACCTTTCTATATTTGTTTCTCAAGGTGAATGCTTGAGAACTAGTACAAATAAAATGGAGGATATTCCAAATACAGTTCGCCATTTGTATGTGCATATCTATAGTTCTTGTGAGTTGAGCATTTCTGGTTTGAGAAACTTGCACACTCTCATTCTAAATTTTGATTCTCATCAACCCGATTCACTTGTTACTGAAATGCTGAAAGGAATAGAAAAACTTCGGCTTTTAATATTGTTTGGTGATAACTTGAGTGAAATTCCTGAGTGTTTTAATAAATTGTTGCACCTCCGTTACTTAAAAATTAGTTCATCAAGAATTAATGCAGATCCAAAATCAGTGTCAAGGCTTTACCTTCTAGAAACAATGGCCTTCAATGGGTTTTATAGCAATCAACTAAAACAGGTGAATACCTTGGGTAGGCTTATTAATCTGAGGCATCTCACTGCACCAGAGTGGTTAGACAACACTGCTGGTATAGGCAGACTCACTTCACTACAAGAGTTGGCTTTTAGTGTGGGCAAGGATAATGGATTTAAAATATGCGAGCTAAGTGATATGAGAGACCTTCGGAGATTAACAATTAATAGAATTAATAATGTTGGTAGTTGTCAGGAAGTTGAACAAGCCAACTTGAAAGACAAAATCAATCTTAATGAACTGAGTTTATTATGGGAGTCTCCCAGAGAATCAAATAAACCACATCTTAATCAAGATGTGCTTGATCACCTTGAACCACATCATGGCTTGAAGGAGTTGATAATAGATAACTACAAGGGTACTGGAAGACCTCCTATCTGGTTCACAACACAAGGTCTTTCAAAGCTTGTACGTTTAACAATTTATTCGTGTACTTTTGAGTACTTACCTTCTTTGGAGGAACTACCTCTCCTAAAGTACATAGATTTTCGTTATATAAATGCATTAACGGTGATCATTCATGAGTGCAACCTGTCATCTGCAGTAGATGCCTTTCCATCTCTAGAAGAGCTCTCGTTTACTGGTATGAAAGAACTAAAAGAATGGTGTTTGGCAAAGCATGCGCAACCCAATAAATGGATGCAGTGCTTGAGAAAACTCGATGTTCGTGATTGCCCAAAGTTGCAAGTTTTGCCTCCTATTCCTGTTGGTGTCAAAGAACTTAGTTTTAACAAATTGGGATTGAATGCTCTTCCAAATTTTTGGAATGATCAAAGCAGCAATTCAGGGAGCTTATCAGATCTTGCTGTTATGTCAATTAGTAATTGTGAAAATATTGTATCGTTAAATGAAGGTTTGTTCCAAAACCCTGAACAATTTGTGAATCTTGAGAAACTGCACATTACCGATTGTGGGGAACTGATAAACTTGCCACCAAGAGGTTTCAGTAAATTTGTTTCACTCAAAAAATTGTTTATATGTGAATGTCCAAAGATAGTGGTGCAGGAAGAATGTTTCCTCCCTTCTGCACTACAGAGGCTCAGTATTTCCTCATGTGGTCATTTAGAAACTTTTTTGCCAAAAGCTTTTGAAAATGTTCAGTCTCTCATGGAATTGATCTTATATGACTGTCCAAATATTACAAGTCTTCCACGTAAAGAAGTGTTTAGTAGTTGGAAAACACTAAAAAAACTAACCTTCAAAAATTGCCCTGTCTTGGCATCCCTAGAGAGCTTACTGGGCCTCTCTTCTATAGAACATCTGACAATTTCTGATTGTCCCGAGTTATCTCGAGCAATTTCTTCTTCATTACCATTGGAAAATGATGAGACAGAAAGGAACGAGGATGGCACCGTGGAAACATCAGATCGAATTCCCAGCACTCAGGAAAAACCTCTGCTCTCTGTGGATATGATTCACATAGATGATCCCTTGCTTCTTTCCATAGAGCCAATAAGGAGCCTCTCTGTTGTCAACAAATTAACAATTAATGATTGTTCAAAGTTGCAGTCACTGCCAGAACCTCCCCCAATCCTCAAAGTGCTATATATGCGTCAATGCAGTCCTGAGTTGCAAAAACTTAATCCCAATAAAAGGGTATGAGTCTTCTCTCTTCAATTCATTTGCATTGTCATTTATAAATATCATTAATGTTAACATATATACCTATCAATTGTTACTGGTCATGCTGTGAATTGTACAAACTCTTTCAATTGTCACATCAGGACTATTACAAATCTTATCCTAATGTTTGGCAAATATTGATTCTTATTCATGCACATATTTATGTATATGTTAATTAATTTGTACCACTATTACTGAGAAACAAAAAGTCCATGCCAGTTATCCTTATTCTTTTCCAAGGCTGAGTATTAGTCCCAATTATTGTTTTCGATAGCAGACAGCACTGAGATTCTCTTATACTCTGTTGGTTTTACATATGCCTAAGGTGGAACTGTAAATAGCAATTGAACTTTCTTTCTTATGTTTGATTATTACTGTAGAGTGAGGCTATGGTATATGCATATTACCAATCACCCATGCTATGGATTCATATTTCTATTTTTAAAGTTCAAACAGTTGATCCGAGCTGTTAGAGTTGTACTTGCAGATCAACTGAAAATGTACTTGCAGATCAACTGAGTTTTTGACCAAGTACATAAGTCTATTTTAAGCGTATCTTTTTATAAGTCTATTTTCTATATTATGAATACTAAGATGGGGTATGTATATGAATGTATTATATTACAGATACATCCGGCATGCCCAGGAAGCAAGCATTGCAATCTAAGTAATTGTGGACATTGTTTTCATATATACGGATAATTTTGGAAGAAATTCACGGCCTCCTGATGAAATCAATATCATTTTATTATCCTGATGCTGACGATGACGATGACCTGGTATGAGTCTTCTCTCTTCAATTCATTTGCTTTTCTATTTATACATACCATTAATGTTAACATATATACCAATCATTTGTTTTGGTACTTCATCGGTACTGGTCATGCTATGAATTGTACGAACTCTTTCCATTGTCAAGTCAAGACTATTACAAATCTTATCCTTCTGTTTGGCAAATATGTACCACTGTATCTGAGAAACAAAAAGTCCCAATTACTGTACCACTTGTCCTTATTCTTTTCCAAGGCTGAAGTATTAGTCCCAATTACTGTTTTGGATAGCAGACAGCACTGAGATTCTCTTATACTCTGTTGGTTTTACAAATGCTTGAGGTTGAACTGTAAAAAAGTAGAGTGCGGCCATGGTTATATGCATATTACAAACTTTCTTATGTTTGTAATATATACTCTGTTTTGGATACAAACAGACGGCAATTGAACTTTCTTACAAACATAAGAAAGTGAACTTCCTGGCAAATTTCTTATAAACATATACTCTGCTTGGATAGCAGACAGTAATTGAACTTTCTTTCTTATGTTTGATTATTACTGTAGAGTGAGGCCATGGTAATATGCATATTACAAACCAACCCAGGCTATGGATTCATATCTCTATTTTTTAAAGTTCAGAAAGTCGATCCAACCCGTTAAACATGTTCCCCATATAAAAATGTACCTGCATACCAACTTTTATATTTTTTTAGATAGGTTGAAAATCACTGCTTTTGGATGGCCTAGAATTTACAAATCAAGTGATTTTCTATCTATTTAAAAAAAATTTGAAAATGTAAAATTTGGATTGCAAGTACATTTTCACATGAAAATCATGTTCAACAGTTGAGATCAACTTTTTGGACTTTAAAATCGGAGATATGAATTCATAGCGCTAACCGTTGTGTAATATACATATTACCATAGCCTCACTCATTACTGTAATATTATTTTATGTATCTTAAGTTTCTAACTAAATTTAAAACAGTTTTTGCAGCTTGATTAGATTGTCATATAAGTACTGGATTTTCTACTTTTTAACCTTGTAAAATTGAAAACAAAAAAAAGCAAAATAGCTAAAAGCTTAGATCTATGAAGAAAAAAGAAATTGTAATAGGTATGTAACGGCTTCTCCGCCGAGAAGGAATGAATCATGGAATAGTGGAATTGTTGCTTGGGTTGGCTGACCAAGCCACCTCCTGGAGAGGTGTTCAAGCCCGTGGATTAGTTCCTTCGGGAGATACCACGTTAAAAAATAGACTGTTCTCTTTCTCTATTTTTCAGTTTTTCTTTTATACTTTGAAACAAAACCTAGCATTGCATCAGTAAATATCTGTGTGTTGCAGTTTTTTCCAGTTTATGTGTGCTACAGGATGGTTTTGTGTTATATAAAGTGAAAAATTTAATTGGATGGAATAGTTCTGTTGAGAATATATATTTATCAATGTATGTATGTAGGAAACTTAGCAGCAGGATTTTCTCTCTGTTTCCTTTTTTCCCATTATTCTTTTCAGTAACAATACTGTTTTCAAGACAATAGAACCATTCTTTCAGAAGGCAATACCACCATCAGTGTCGGCCATTAGTAAGGAGAGGCTTCAGATTTCTGACAAAATTTATAGGTTAACTTCGCTTTGGTGTTATATTTAATTACTGTGATAAATTAGGTGTCTCAGGCAACTTCAAATACTTTCTTCGTTTCCTGATATATTCTACTTCTTAGTTACATATTGTATTCAATATGTCCTTTGAGAAAACAACTAATTGCCTGTCAAAGTTACACATTTTAGATAACTGTAGAATTATCAAGGAGAATATGTAATTTATAAAAGGCCAAAAGCAAAAAAAGTTCCAAATAAAAAAACGAAAGGAAACTAAGAGATGATCTTGAATTTAGTACCAGGATTTGTCCAAAATAGCAGAAATTTTGATATAATATCTAAACAGTGTCTTGATCCAAAATTGATCCATAGTAGACTCACATGGAAAAACAAAATTGTAGAAAATCATTAGTAATTTTTCATCATAAACCCGGATATTGATCAACCTACATAACAGAAGCAAATTACATGGTGACTGGGAAACTTTTCTCTTTGAATGCTCAGCCTTTGCATATGACCCAGGGGCATGTTTATAAATTTGTTCATGGTAAAATAATATTCTGGTAAGAAGCTCTTCGATTTGGTTTCTCAGCCTTTGCATATAGGCAGGGGAAGTTTGTAAATTTATTCCTTGTATGTCTTCCACTTTTAAATTAGTACTTCATATTTTAAATTTGTCTCCCAACTGTAATTTATTTATTCAAATATAGACATTGTTCATGTGGTTGATCATATAATAGGAATTATTTTGTCAAAGTATGGTCAATTAATTAATTACTAATACAAGTCATAATCTTCATGTGTGAAAGTGAAACATGGTTTTTCAGAATAAAACAATTTTCCAAGAAAAAAAATTAATGTTTAACTTGTGGTGCCTATAAATAGGTAGTCCTTAAATTGATCGATCCTGAAGAGTTTTGCTTTCATTTATTTTATTTTATTTTATTTAAGGCATTTTATAACCCAGATTCAATTATATTGAATCTGTTTTGAACTTTTTGTAAAAATAGGTTTCAGTTTGAAACCTAAACTTATGCAACCATTATCAATAAAACAAATATAAGGACTAAGATCCTGGTTTTTCCTAAAAACAAATATAAGACTGATCTAAGTAATATCGGGTTACTGACGCAGGTAAGCACTTACATCTCTGAAGATGCCTGCTGATTTCATTAAAAATAAAACCATTCAATAGAAGATCAGCACAAACAGCTGGTACACACTTCTGAAAATGTATAGTGCTCTTTGTATTTTTCAATTACCAAAGGTTACAATTTAAAGTTTTGATTGTCCTTTTCACTTTGATTAATGGGCTACAATCAACCAAGAAAGTCTCTCAATAAACCTATGAAAATATCTGACTATCGAGATGATGTGAGATAAAAGGCAGGGATAGAACTAGAAAATTTAGATTGGGGTTGAAATGTAAAATACACAATGTGTGCAAATGCATATATCATGTCACTCGAATTTGAACTCAATTTTCCACAATTATAAATTGAAATTATAATTACTAGATCACAAGTACAAAATTTGACATTTTAGAAGAAGAGTTGAACTATGTAACAACTTAACAAAAACGAAATTTCAATGAAATTTCTATACAAATGATAAAAAAAATAAAAATTATGAGGTAGCTAAACACCCCTGTATTACCTTAAGAGCAGCCCCTGGTTAGATGCAGCATCCCTCGAGATATCTCAACTTTTGAGTTGATACGTGTACAAATCTGGACCGTTTAACTTGAATCTTGAAGCAAATTATTTTCTATTAATACTACCCCTGCATCTGAATAGACACCATTTAATATCTGGCCCATATATCCATCAACTCAAAAGTAGAGATATCTCATAGGATAAGCATTCCCCTGGTTGTGTTTCACATGACTTAATTAGCATTCTCTCTAGCACGGCGCAGATCGGCCTCACGGGACTTGGCCTCAAGTCGCTTGCGCATTGCGTCAGTAGATGACAAGCAAAAATGCTGTTTTTGTGTGTGTGTGTGTGTGTGTGTGGGGTGGGGGGGGGGGGGGGGGGGGGGGGGGGGGGGGGGGGGGGGTTGGGTGTGTGGAGCCACCTTACACCTGGAAGCTAATTGGTTTCCTCAAACGGTCTGTCAGTACTGTTCAGCTGTTGAAGGAAGAAGATAAGAAATTGTTTAAATTATTGAAGAGTCTGGCTAGTATAATATCAATGTCATTTCAGTTTATATAACACCAACTCCAAAACCTATCAAATCGACTTCAAACGGCGAATCCAAACCATTCAAACCGATCTACTTCATTAGTTGTGCGTTTACATGCAAAATTTATAATTTTCGAATTTATTTAGTATCAAGTCAAGTGGTCAAATGTGTGAGTTAGTATCATGACACCAATGTCATACTAGCCGGACTCATTATTGAAGCTGAAGGATATAGATGGGCCGAAGAAAGTCTATTTGTGGGCTGAAAATAATTATTAGTAGAAAGTCAATATGGGCCAACACACTAAATAAAAGGAATAGCTTCAGAAACATGCTAGTTGCATTATCTTTTATTTTCTTATTTTCTTACTTTTACTTTTTACATGCTTTTGTTAGAGAATTTTTTATTCATAGAAATCAATAAAAAAAAATGAGACAAAGAAATAGAAAGAGTACAAGCTTTTTAGTATCAACAGAAAGATCGGATCCAATGTTTCTAATTCAAAAGTTTGGACCGAATTTAATGCTCCTGATCCAATCTTTTTCGCTTTTCTTTTTGCATTTTGCCTCAACAACACACAAGGTTGTACAGAAAACAGCATAGAATTTCTTCAGTTTTGTTCAAATAAAAAGAAGAGGGACGTAGAACAAAGTGGAGAGAGAACCTGAGCAAAGTTTGGACGTACTTCAGAGCTGTTGTGGCCCAATGTAAATCCCTGTAAATTGAAAAAACAATTGAATCCGGACCATTGAATCTGATCTAAACTTTTAAATTGAAAATATTAAATCCGATCTCTCTACCAATCTAACAACTACTGTTGAAGAATAATCTCAAATTTTAAATTCGTCATAGATTAGGGATATATATGCAAAAGTGTAAATAGGGACAGCTGTACCAAATAGGAAGGTACCAACGGTAAAAATTCTAACCGTTGGAGCAAATGTAATATATAGAGACATCTTTTAATGTAACAATTAGAAGTTAAGAAAATAAGAAAAATCAATTCTCCTCAGTTTTTTGCATCTCTCAAAAACTAATATGGTATCAGAGCATCAGGTTCTGTGACCGAAAAACACAACATCTCACGGTACCAGTAAACTGGTATTCACAACAAAATCCATAACCAAAAATCAGCAAAAAACAAATGGCTCAAGAGGGGCAACACGAGGCTACCAATTCCTCCAAGCTCACAAATACTTTGCTCAATGGCAAGAATTATCTTACATGGGCAAAGGCTGCATCTAGAGCGCTCAGCGGTCGAGAGATGCGAGAATACATCACCGGAGAAAATAAAGAGCCAACACCCGAAGACCCAAATTTGCTGACCGAGTCCGAAAAAAAGGCAGCAAAGAAATGGAGAACCCAAAACGATAAAATCATAGCATGGCTCACAAATTTCATGGAGCCATCAATTTCAGAACTATTTCTACTTGCTGACACGGCTTTTGAGTTGTGGCAAGCCGTGAAAGACATGTACGGGCAAGAGAATAATTATTTCCGTATCTACCAACTCAAGCAAGAAATCCAGCAAGAAAAACAAGGCAATAGAAAGCATATAGAGTACCTTGGTGCTCTTCAAAAGAAAAAAGATGAGCTCCGATCGTACCGGCCGCCAACCACCGATTTGGCAATAATTAAACAACGGCAAGAAGAAGATGACATATTTGAGTACCTTGCCGGTTTAAATCCCAGCTATGAGGCGGTGCGGGCTCAGATTATGAACACCCTTCCCCTTCCTTCTTACTTCCAAATCAAGAACATGATTCAACAGGAAGAGAGCCGAAGAGAGACAATGGGTGGTCCACAACTCACAATTGGAGAGGGACACGAAACCCACGGCTTTGCAGCAGCAAAAAAATCCAATTTTTCCAATTTCGGCCAAAACCCTAGATCTCAAAATTACTCAAATCACAGTGAAATTGAAAAGTGTACGGGGTGTAAGAAGGAGGGACATACACATGAGAAGTGTTGGTTTCTTCATCCCATCTGAAACCGAATTTTTGGAAAAAAGGGATCTCCGCAGGCAAAGGAGATTGGAATGAAGGAAAAACAAAATATTGGAACAATCACAGAGGGGCTGCGGAGCAAAGGGGAAATAATGCATCACGTGAGGCACATGGGGCCTACGCTGAAATGGGAGATGTATGCGAAGCAGTAGGGATCCGTGTGCTACAGATCGGATCCAAACCCAAAAACTCTGAATCCGATTCATTTAAAGGTTTAGGCGCTGGAAATACACAATAGTAATAAGATTCGCGTTTTATTCGCGTTTAATTCGCGAATAAAATGTTTTTATGAGGTTTCCGCACCGAACAGCGAACTATTCGGTTGACCGAATCTTTGACCGAATAAAACGCGGATTTTACGAATAAAACACGGATTTTACGAATAAAACGCGAATTTTACGAATTATTCGCATTTTTAACCATTTATTCACGACATTTAAACAATTTTTTTTTTTTGGCCACTGTGCCTAGTGCCCAAGAAGCTAGCTAGGCCACGAGTCTCTTTAATGATTCACTGACCCCTTCCAAACTGTATCTAACCCTCAGCACCTCACTTCTTTTATAGAAACCTTAGCGCGCTCCCAGCGCTTTTTTTCTTGCATGTGGGACTAGGCAGGCAGCAGAATGGAAAAGCAGTACAAAGTAGAAACTAGAAACCGGACACAAGGTTTTTGATTGGGAGAGGTCAACAGTCAACACTTCTTTTTAAGGCTTTTGTATATTGATGGGCCTAATCTCATATTATATATTATAAAAGGAAGTCCAAATTCTAAAACTTAATTTTCTGTCCACACAAGTCTCATATGGTTTAAATTCCAAATAAAATAATTTGTTAATTGATTAAGAAAATGAGCAATCCATATATATTCAACGGTTGCTATTTTATTATAGTGATGTAGAGCATCTCATCAAATATTTTAAAAAAAAAAATTTTGTGGGACTAAGATTTCTGATCTGAACTCAATGTATAATTCCGAATTATTCCCGAATTATACCCGAATTATTCCCGAATCACGAATTTTTAACCTCGCCGAACCGAACCCGAATTATTCATTTGTCACTATGAAATACAGCATACTTCGCTGGCGGGTCAGATACAGGCCGAAACGGGTCAGAGGGTGCAGCAGATCAATTGCAGTCACTAATTCAACAGATGTCTGTGCTGCTGACTCAACAAAATCAATCTAAATTTTCTGGTATTTCTTCACACTCAAAAAATTCTAATTTATTAGATAAAATAATTATTGATAGTGGTGCTACGGACCATATGTTTGGTAATCAAGCACTTCTAAAAAATTTAGACATGACCAAAAACGACCAATTTGTCTTTGTAGCTAACGGTATGAAGGCTAAAATAAACGGTATAGGTGAAACCATATTTTGTAATAAAAAAATATTTAATGTGCTATATTTAGATACGTTTCCTATAAACTTACTTTCGGTTCAAAAATTAACGCAAGAATTAGATTGCGATGTAATTTTTTCTTGTAAAAATATTGTATTTCAGGACCGGGAAACCGGGAAGAAGATTGGTGAAGGATTTCTTGAAAACGGACACTACTTTTTGAACTCAAAAAATTATTTTTGTGCTTCCGCTAAATCCATTGATATTGGATTTTGGCATAGAAAATTCGGACATCCTTCCGACAAGATTTTAAATTTTATTTTGGATTGTAAGAATTTAAATTGTGCCAATTGTGAAGTTTGTAAATTGGCAAAACAAACAAAACTTCCTTTTTCTCATTCCAATAGCAAAAGTGAAAATATGTTTGATTTAATTCATTCGGATGTTTGGGGACCGGCCCCAATTGATTCATATAATGAATTTAAATACTTTGTTATTTTTATCGATGATTTTTCAAGAACCACTTGGTTATACTTACTAAAATCAAAAAGCGAAGTTTTTAGTAGCTTTAAAGATTTTTTTTGTCTCATAGAAAATCAATTTAATGCAAAATTAAAAATATTTAGGTCGGATAACGGAACGGAATTTGTAAACAAAAATTTTGCCACATTTTTTAAGGAAAAATGAATTATATACCAAACCACTTGCATCAATACACCCGAGCAAAATGGAGTGTCGGAAAGAAAAAATAGACATTTGCTAGAAATGACAAGAACATTAATGTTTCAAATAATGTTCCTAAAATGTATGTGATGGGAATACGTCTTACGTAGAAATACGTGGCGGGTTGTCCCGGGATGTGACAATAAGTGTAACAATTAAAAAAAGCATCCAATCCACCATAGATGCTCCACGCTAGCTCTACAGCTGAATCGAAAGTCGACTCCTTTTCTTCTTCAAAATTGAAAATGACCACTTGAATATGCTTGCTTCCAGTGAAATCAAGACTTCACCAGCTAGTCCCTTAAGAGAACTCTCATCTCCCATCAATACCAACCTTAACTGAAAAGAAAATGTGAATAAAATCAGAACTAATACTCCCAATTTTACATAATGATACAACTGAGACGTGTTTTGAATCACTTTTCTACTACTACAGGTTTGTTCCCTTAATAGTGTTCATATTGGGAGAAATTACAATAATTCAATATTTAATCCAGTGATTGGAATTGCTAATTTCAGCTCGGATTTCCTTTGAAATTGGAGCAGTAAAGAAAAAAAATCACAAATCCCAGTACCTCAATCCGAATTTGGCAAGGTGATACACGATTCCCTTGGATACCTCATCGTCACTAGCTGTCAACAAAACCCTCTTGTTGTAATTATTCTCCATTTTCACTTTTTCTCTCTCGATCAAAAACTAGTTTGGAAGAGAATCTGAATGGAATTTAATTGATTCACCTCAAAATCCGGTCTAATTTAGCATCATGAAGGGGGAGGGGAACAACGGCGAGATAGCGGAGGGGGAGGCGACGAGAATGGTGATTTGTGGTGGCGACGAAGACTGCTGTGATGAAAGCAGAGGAAACGAAGAGCAAATTTAATTGTCAACTGCAGAGATGAAAGTGAAGGAAACTGGAGAGAGTGTCGCCAGCATGGGAGAATGAAAGCGATTTGAAAGCTTGAAAGAGAGACGATCAAGATTTAAGTGAAGTAAGGGACGATCAAGAATTCACTCAGATATCAGGTGCGAGTTTTATGGACTTTGTAAAATTATTACTTATCGTTTTGTTTGCATTTATTTTTGTATAGTTGAATTACGAATGTTGAATTCGAACAACCGTTTGACTTTGTTAGAGAATATTATGATAGGATTAATTATTCGTTTGATTAATGGACTTATATGCATGGTTCTGAAACTCGGAATCGGAATCGGAATCGGGTTCTTGACCGTGGAATCGGAATCGGGTGAATCGGCCGGAATCGGCCGAGTTGACTCGGTAACTCATAATTTTTTGGCAGAAACTTGTTTTGTAGCTAAAAAGTAGAAAAAAATTGGTAAAAAAATAATTTGTAGAAAAACTATGTTAAGACAAAATATTACACTAAAATAATCCACTAATTATATAATGTAATACAAGCATTACAAATAGAACACACTTTTTATTGCCAGAAGCTATGCCGAACTGGCTGGATCATCTCATCGTCCTCTGTATTAAAATACGAATGAGGATATTGTTGTACAGAGCCAAAAAATGAAGATATTAATGTAGTGTCAAATAAAGAATTATTAACATCCTCATATCCAACATATGGAATCGAAATCGGACAGAATCAGCAGAATCAGATCGATATTAAAATTACTTAAAATATTAAAATTATCTAATTTTAATATAAAATAGACTATTTCATAAAATAATAATAAAAACGTGAATGATATTCACAAAAGAGAAATAAAATGTTTAATTTCTACATTTTATATTTTCTTAACAATCAAATTTGTAATATAGTGCAATCCCATTCTTTATTTTAGTCAAAAAAAAAATAACAAACCACTGTGTATATATATGCATCTCCTTCACTCTAGTTAAATATAAAAAATATAAATAAAATAAAACAGTAAAGGCTTCGTAGGCTAGAGGCCTAGTAAGTCACTCAATCAAACAAGCACACTTTTGTGTTTTTGACTAAGTGTTTTGTTCAACAGACAAAACAGGAAAAAGAATAATTTCTTGGATATATAAAATGAACAAGGTTTATCATGAACCACTAGAAATATTCAAATTTTTTATAGTACAAAATTATACATCAAGTCTAGCCACAGAAATAACTGAAGATTCTTCCTCCTAACTCAGCCAGGGACTTCGCCCTTTCCAAATTTTTTTCGAGCACCATTTCCTTCTTCAAAAGATGCAAAATTGAGCTTAAATCTCAAATCAATAACAATGATTTTCTCTCTCAACCTTAAAGATACAACAGAAAGCTAAGGCGAGAAACCAAATCAGTCTAGGACAATGATTTTCACTGCCCATGTACTGACTTGAGTGAAACTCGGTTTGACTCGGCCTGACTCGGCCTGACTCGGCCTGACTCGGGTGAAACTCGGTTGAATCGGCTTGACTCGGCCTGAAAATCAGCTAACTCGGCCGAGTCAAGCACTGTTCATCCGAGTTTTGCTGAAAAACTCGCACAAGCGCGAGACTCGGCCTAAAATCGGATCGGTGACGGCCGATACCGAGTTGACTCGGAATCGGCTGATTTTCCAAACCATGCTTATATGATGTGTTGTGTTGAGTAAATATGCGTGATATGAACGGACAACTCAAGTGAACAGGGGCTGATATGTTCACATATCGGGATGTATACATTGGGTCTGGTGTTCGACTGGACCCCTCGTTAACGTGGCATCGGTTGGACTTCCCATCACCGGTTAAGACCTAGCGTAGGGTGGACTCCCCGTCTAGTGAGACAGCCTCTCACTCTTAGTTGGACTTCCCAGTGAGTTGGCAGCCTCCCATTATTTGTTGGACTTCCCAGTGGGTTGGCGGCCTTCCAATATTGGTTGGACTTCCCATTGGAATGGCAAGATAAATGGACTAACGGGAGACTTGAAAGAAAATGAAAGTGTTTATGATCGTAGGATTGCATGGCATTAGAAATGCATGAGCATTTATTATTTATTTTATTTTCACGCTTTTGAGAATTAAGTTAAGTTTACAAAATCCGGGACAGTAACTGAATCTCGCACTGAAAGAATGTTCAAATCTCTCACCCGTTCCACTATCATGTGGGTTCCAGGTAATGAGGAAGAGGCACCAGAACAAGGTTGTGAGTAAAAGCAAGCGGAAGGATCCATATTTATGATTAAATGACACTTATGTTTATTTTGTTTTGTTTGTTTAATTTCCACTAAATTGGTACACTTGAACAGACATGGTTATTACGGTATTCCTAACCATGTTTGTCGTGACCGCTGTTGAACTACTTTGATTATTGTTGTAAGACTATTGTTTGTTATATTTAATATGGTATTTGTGTCTATAATTGATAATGTATGTGATGTGTATACGTCTTACATATAAATACGTGACGGATTACCTCGGAATGTGACAGTGAGTTTCTGCTTCAATTTTGTGTGCAAAGATATTATTGCGAATCAGACATTGTTAAAACTCTTTAAACCAAGAACTTAATCTTGGTCTGATACCATCAGACCTATATTTACCACGGTCAATAGTCAAATAAGAAAATAAACACTCACAATAAAAATTGTCGATAGGTGTGGATTCCACTTTTAGCGGGGCAAGTATGGGGGAATCCTGTCCTCTATCCTTGACCCAAAAAATTGTCACGTTTATGCACTGCAAGGAGTTTACGGTTGTTTACTAATGATGATGTGGTTATTTTCAATTGGTTATCATTCATTGGCAAGCCAAAGTAAGAGCATCTCCAATGGTGAAAGACTTTACAATTTCAAACAGCACAGTTGCAATTGCAATTCATTTTAATTTCACCGACTCTACATCCATAAAATTGAATTTAATTTAATTTTGACTGCCACATCAACAATTTCTTTTTTTGGTTGACCTCTTTATTTCTTCTCCATGCGTTTTTGTTCCCTTTTCTTCTTCCGTTCCTTTTTCTTCTCTCCTTTCTCTGCCTCACCACTTCAGAAACAACTCTCTCTCTCTCTCCTCTCCACGATAACAGCATAAGCCCCCTCTCTCTCTCTCTCCTGTCCCGTCTCTCTCCATACATTCTTTAGTGAACAACAAAAACACAGAAATCAAGTGTCCAAGGTCGAAACCAATTGGTCTCAGATAAAGCATCTCCAATTTTTCAAATAAAAACTTTTGAGACACATGAAAATTTCTCAACCCGTGAGTTGTTTAGTGCAACAACAACATTCAGAATTTGCAAGCTTTCATTATTTGCAATTTTATTTGAGTTCTCACCGATGAAGCAATTAATTGCAATTTTAAGTCAAGATCAATGGAAGTGAGGAGAATGAGATAAAATGGAGAGTTTCAAGGAGAAGAAAAGAGGAGAGAGAGGGATGAGATAAAATGGAGAGTTTCTCAGAGAAGGAAGAGAATGAGATAAAATGGTTTTTCTAGAAGTGGGTTTTGGCAGCGAAGGGAAGAGAAAGAGGATAATTTTGCAGCGAATAGAAAAGGTTCTTTTTTTCCAGCGTGTTCATTTGAAAGCTTTCAAATGCGCTTTTAAATAATGAAAGCTTTCAAAAATTAAAGGAGTTGCGCATCGGTGAAAGTGAAAAAGCAAGTGCCACGGAAGCGCCACATAGGACTTTACAATTCCATTTGCAAGGCGATGGAGATGCTCTAAGTGGCACATGAATTTTATTGTGAGTGTTTGTAGAATACCAAATTAATAATTATAACAATCAGGAAATTTTGTAATATACTCGGGCAAATTGTATGTCTGAGGGCCCACATTTCAGTTGAAGTGACAGTCACCTTCTTTTTGAATTTTTGTCAAGTGTTAATTTTGTATTATACTCGGACAAAAGGATTTGTTGTGGGCTAATGGGCAGATACCGGTAGGATGGAAGTATTCTCATACTGTATGTACTAAAAATCTTAATTTAATCTTATTTTTACCTTTTAAGAATTACTTTTACTCTATCCTGCTCTTACTTGTTAAAACTATAGAGTAACGAAACAATTGCGGGTGAATAATAAATAATACTAATATAAAATTAGTTTTATTATATCTTACAAAGAGAAAATCAAAACTCATTTATTTTACACATATGCAATCACACTCCTAATAAAAATGATAAAAATAAATAAATGTGCAATCAATTCCAACTAAATAATTTTTATTATAAAAGAAGAGAATTAAAAAATACGAATAGTTGTTCAGACAAATTTAATTATTTAATTAAATAATGAGACAAACTAATAAAATAAAATGTTTAACATTTTTCTTGTAACAAAAAAGTACATACAATAAATAACAAAAGTACATCTCTAATTATTGCTCAAATATTATCATATAAAAATCATGCAAATAAGTTTCACCATCACTAACTATTGCTCAAACATTATCATATAATTATATTTTATATAGCCCGCTTTTACTATCAATCCAAAAAAAATTACTTTCTTAATTTAACCCTCTTTTACTATCAATCCAAAAAAAACATTATCACTAACTATTGATTTCAATGACAAATTAGGAAAAAAATTATTTTTATAAATTATTATTAAATAATATAGAAAAATAGATCGAGTATATTATAATTTGAATGTACTAAAAAGACCGAGATCAATTATACGGATTTAAAGTTTGGACTGAGATCAATAATCCGACTCCAAATATTTTTTAGACCGAATTTTTTGCAACCAACATTTTTATCATATTGTTGTTTTTTGTATTGTTTCATCCATTTTTCTATATTATTTACTAATAATTTGTAAAATTTTAAAAAATTCTTCAATCTTCTCATTCAAACCAACGGCAACTGAAAAATTTATAAATCTGTGGAACTGATTGGTAAAAAGTTCCACAGATTCATATCCTTCTATGCATCAAAAATTGAGATACTTTTTCTCTTTCCATCTCTTATTTTATAATATTTTCTATAAATAAAAAATTCTCAATTCTAGCAGCTAGCATGGACGTCAATTTGGGTCCGATGCCCATCGGACTCAAAGTGAGTTCGATGGGTTCGACGACCGTCCGATTTGTTTCAAGATTCGAGCTCACAACTTTCACATTTGCTTTAAAATTCATGCGCACGAATCTTAAAGCAGATCGGACAGTCTCAAAACCATCGGATCTAAATTTGAGTCCGATGGGCATCGGACCCAACCTGCTCTCGCTAGCATGTGGCTGATTGTGCGCACATGAATTGACCTCACATCAATAATGCATCGTAATTGCCTACGGGTTTTTATAAAAAATAATAATAATGGCACCGTACCAACTTGACTTACTTAAAAATTAATTAAAGCAAGCATTTTGTTGCCTAATTTTTCTTCATCAACTTTCTGCACCAGAGTACCAAAATTGTATTGCTCTTTCATTGCTCTTTGAAATTCCGAGATCTCAATGGCGGTGGGACTTATTATCAGTGGGCGGTTTGCAAGCACGGTCATTTCCAAGCTGATTAACGAGCTCGTCGAGTATGCCAAGGACCAAAAGAAGATGCAATTGGGGCTGAAGGACGAGCTGGCACGGCTTCAGAAGGCCCTGCCAAAGATCCAAGCGGTGGTGAATGCCGTAGACCAGGGGCTGATCAGGGAGGAGAATTCGGCACTGGAGAAGTGGCTATGGCAGCTGAGAGATGCTGCTGACCAAGCTGATGATGTGATGGACGAGATAAAGTACGACAATGAGAAGGAAAGAGCGCTGAAAGCTGAGAAAAACAAGGTAGACAAGGCTATCACTAATTTTAAAACTTTTTTTTTACGTGCGGTCGAGAAGGACCCCTTTTTAAATAGGTTAATCAAGGCTGTGAAGGCAATGGATGAGGTTGCTGCAGATATTGTTGTGTTATACACGCTCGTGCAAGGTTCGAACAAGGACCAAAAGGAGATGGGTAAGTCGGCCATCAGTAGCCGTCAAACAAGTTCAGTATTGAATGTGGGAACTCGTGTATTTGGTCGGGAGAAAGAGAAGGAGGATATCATTAAGAAGTTGTTGAACCCCGTTTGCAAAACAGATCAGGGAAAGAATTTTGCAGTATTACCCATTATAGGGGTCGGTGGAGTTGGTAAGACTACTCTTGTTCAACTTGTGTATAATGATCCGACCGTGACACAACATTTTGAATTGAGAATGTGGGTTTGTATTTCTAACAACTTCGACGTGGAATTGCTTACAAAGAAGTTGTATGAAGCTGTTTTTAAGAGAAAAGCAGATTTTGAGAGTTTTGATTTGATTCAAACAGAACTTAAAGAGAAATTAAAGTCTCAGAGGTTTTTGGTTGTTTTTGATGATGTCTGGAATGAAAATGATAAACTAGGATGGGAAAAACTCGTAGCTCCTTTAAAAGATGGAAAGAGTGGGAGCATGATATTATTAACGACTCGATTGAAAACAGTTGCCAAATTGGTTGGACCTAATGTAAAGGATTCAATTATTTTGGAGAGTTTGAATGAATGTGATATGTGGGATCTTTTCAAGGAGTGCGCTTTTGGGGATGAAGACCCCGATTACCACAAGGAGGTGGTGAAAATTGGAAAAAAAAATAGTGAAAAAACTAGAAGGGTCCCCACTGGCAGCAAAGACAGTGGGAGGGATATTATGCTCCGATCTAAGCGAGGCACATTGGAGAAGTATATTAGAAAGTGAGTTATGGAGCTTAGAGCAAACACATAACGATATCATGCCTGCTTTGAGATTAACATATCAACATTTATCCCCACATTTGAAACCATGTTTTTCATTTTGTAGCATATTTCCCCAAGATCATATCTTTGATAAGCATGATTTAATTAACATGTGGATTGCTCTTGGTATGGTGCTCCCGGGCATCAATAGCACAATGAGACCAGAGGATGTAGGGTTCAAATACTTTGATGATATGGTAAGTAAATCAATTTTCATCCGTTCTGAATTTGATTTTGAAGATTTATTTGTCATGCATGATTTGATACATGACCTTTCTATACTTGTTTCTCAAGGTGAATGCTTAAGAACTACAAATAAAATGGAGTCTATTCCAAATACAGTTCGCCATTTGTATGTGCATATCGATAGTTCTTGTGGGTTGAGCATTTCTGGTTTGAGAAACTTGCGCACTCTCATTTTAAATTTGGATTCTGATGATCAACCCAATTCACTTGTTACTGATATGCTGAAAGGAATGGAAAAACTTCGGCTTTTAATATTGTTTGGTTATAACGTGAGGGAAATTCCTGAGTGTGTTAATAAATTGTTGCACCTCCGTTACTTAAATATATTGTTCATCAATACTTGATGCAGATCCAAAATCAGTGTCAAGGCTTTACCTTCTAGAAACCATGGTTTGCCCTGGGTATTATAACTATCCACTAAAACAGGTGAATACCTGGGGTAGGCTTATTAATCTGAGGCATCTTACTGCACCAGATTGGTTAGACAACACTGCTGGTATAGGCAGACTCACTTCACTACAAGAGTTGGCTTTTAATGTGGGCAAGGATAATGGATTTAAAATATGCTAGCTAAGTGATATGAGAGACCTTCGGAGATTAACAATTAATAGAATTAATAATGTTGGTAGTCGTGAGCAAGCTGAACTAGCCAACTTGAAAGACAAAATCTATCTTAATGAACTGAGTTTACTATGGGAGTTTCCCAGAGAATCAAATAAACCACATCTAAATGCAGATGTGCTTGATCACCTTGAACCACATCATGGCTTGAAGGAGTTGAGAATAGATAACTATAAGGGTACTGGAAGACCTCCTATCTGGTTCACAACACAAGGTCTTTCAAAGCTTGTACGTTTAACAATTCATTGTAGTACTTTTGAGTACTTCCTTTGTTTGGAGGAACTACCTCTCCTGAAGTACATAGATTTTAAGTATATGAATGCAGTAAAGGTGATCATTGATGAATGCAACCAGCTGTCATCTGCAGTAGATGCCTTTCCATCTCTGGAAGAGCTCTCGTTTAAGTATATGGAAGAACTAAGAGAATGGTGTTTGGCAAAGCAACCCAATAAATGGATGCAGTGTTTGAGAAAACTCTCTATTTCTAATTGCCCAAAATTGCAAGTTTTGCCTCCTGTTCCTGTTGGCGTCAAGGAACTGAGTTTTAGAACATTGGGATTAAATGCTCTTCCAAATTTTTGGAATGATCAAAGCAGCAAATCAGAGAGCTTATCAGATCTTGTTGATATGTCAATAAAAAAATGTGGAAATATTGTATCATTAAATAAAGGTTTGCTCCAAAACCCTGAACGATTTGTGAATCTTGAGAAACTGCATATTCAAAAATGTTGGAAACTGATGAACTTGCCACCAGGAGGTTTCAGTAAATTTGTTTCACTGAAAGAATTGTTTATATGGGGATGTCCAAAGATAGTGGTGCAGGACGAATGTTTTATCCCTTCTGCACTACAGAGTCTCTTTATTGACTCATGTGGTCATTTAGACACAGCTTGCTTAAAAGCTCTTGAAAATGTTCATTCTCTTATTGAATTGCATTTGTATAAATGTGAAAATATTACAAGTCTTCCTCCCAAAGAAGTGTTTAGCAGATGGAAAACACTAAAAGCACTAACCTTTGATAATTGCCCGAACTTGGCATCCCTGGAGAGCTTACTTGGCCTCTCTTTTATAGAACATCTGCTTGTTTATAATTGTCCCGAGTTATCTCGAGCAATTGATTCTCCATTACCATTGGAAAAAGATGAGACCGAAATGAAGGAGGATGACACCACGCAATTATCAGATCGAAAAAATGAGGTCAACAATTGGTTCTCGGCATGTTCAAGAAAAGCACTCGCATTTTTCCAGAATCTCTTATGCACCCTGTTCTATTTGGTTTTAAAAATGTTCATGCCAAAATTGAAGAGATCCGTTTCAACCCAACCACAACTACCAAGTCCAAGTACTCAAGAAATACCTCTGCTCTCTATGGATGAGATTGACATAGATGATCCCTTGCTTCTTTCAATAGAGCCAATAAGGAGCCTCTCTGCTGTCAACAAATTGACCATTTTAGATTGTTCCATGTTACAGTCACTGCCAGAACTTCCACCAATCCTCCAAGAGTTACGTATTCATGGTTGCTCTCCTGAGTTGCGGATGAGGTGCAAAAAATCAGGTCCAGATTGGCATAAAATTTCTCAAATACCTAAGGTGATGATTAATCGTATTTACGCTCACGATGACGATGATGATGACGATGATGCTGACGATGACGATAGCGATGACGCTGACGATGACGATGACGATGACGATGACGATGACGATGACGATGACGATGACGATGACGATGACCTGGTATGAGTCTTCTCTCTTCAATTCATTTGCTTTTCAATTTATAAATATCATTAATGTTTTGGTACTTCATCGGTACTGGTCATGCTATGGTTTGTACGTACTCTTTCAATTGTCAGTCAAGATTATTACAAATCTTATCCTTATGTTTGGCAAATGTTGATTCTTATTCGTGCACATATTTATGTATATGTTAATTTGTACCACTATATCTAAGAAACAAAAAGTCCATGTCACTTATTCTTATTCTTGTTCAAGGCTGAAATATTAGTCCCAATTACTGTTTTACATAGGCTTAAGGTGGAACTGTAAATAGCTTGAACGTTCTTTCTTATGTTTGATTATTACTGTATAGTGAGGCTATGGTATATGCATATTACCGATCAACCCGTGCTATGGATTCATATCTCTATTTTTAAAGTTCAAACAGTTGATCCGAGCTGTTAAACTTGTTCTCTATATGAAAATGTACTTGCAGATCAAACTTTATATTTTCTAGAAACTTTTTACTATCTTTTTAAATAGGTAGAAAACAACTGTTTTTGGATGTTCCAGAAATTTCAAATGAAGTGATTTTCTATCTATTTAAAAAAAATATTAAAAAAGATTAAAAAATGTAAAATTGGATTGCAAGTACATTTTCATATGAAGATCATGTTCAACAGTTTGGATCAACTGTTTGGACTTAAAAAAACGGAGATATGAATTCATAGCGCGGACCGTTGTGTAATATGCATATTACCATAGACTCACTATAATTTTATATTATTTTATATATCTTAATTTTCTAACTATAATTTAAAACTGTTTTTGCAGATTGATTAGATCGCCATGCACTAGATTTTCTCTTTTTTAACCTTGTAAAATGAAAAACAAAATATAGCAAAAGAACTCTAAGCTTAGTTCTATGAAAAAAAAAAAAAAAAAACTTGTAGTAGGTATGTAATGGCTGCTCCGCCAAGAAGGAAAGAATCATGGAATAGTGGAATTGTTGCTTGGTTCAGCCGACCAAGCCACCTCCTGGAGAGGTGTTTAGGCCCGTGGATTAGTTCCTTCGGGAGATACCACGTTAAAAAATTGACTGTTCTCTTTCTCTATTTTTCAGTTTTGCTTTTGTACTTTGAAGCAAAACTAGCATTGCCTCAGTAATTATCTGTGTGTTGCAGTTTTTGACAGTTTGTGCGTGCTACAAGTTGGTTTCGTGTTATATAAAGCAAACAATTTAATTGGATGGAATATATATTTATCAATGTATGTATGTAGGAAACTTAATTAGTAGTAGGATTTCTCTCTGTTTTTATTTTTTGTCATTCATCTTTTCAGTTGCAATACTGTTTTCAAGACATTATAACCATTCTTTCTGAAGGTAATACCACCATCAGTGTTGGTCATCAGTGTGAAACAGTAATACACCAATATCACGTTTTTCTTGAAATTATGTGAATTTAATTTAAATGCTTAGAATGTTGATCACAAATTGATCAATCCTGAAGAGTTTTAGTTTCTTTTATTTTATTTAGGGCATTTTATAACCCGGATACAATTATATTGAATCTGTTTTAAACCTTTGATAAAATAGGATTCTAGTTTAACAACAACTCTGCTCTCTGCATGTAATACCGATCTAAGTAAGATCGGGTTACTGACACGGGTAAGCACCTACACCTCCAAAGATCCGCAACCACTTACTGTGCGTCTTTGTATTTTTCAATTACCAAATGTTACAATTTAAAGTTTTGATTGTTTTTTTCACTTTGATCAATGGGCTACAATCAATCAAGAAAGTCTCTCAATAAACCTATGAAAATCTCTCTCTAGATGATGATGTGAGTTAATGGCAGGGGCAGAAAATTTAGATTGGGGGTTGAAATGTGAAAAACAATGTGTGCAAATGCATATATGATGTCTCTGAAATTTGAACTCATGTTTTCACAATTATAAAATGAAATTTTAATCACTAGGCCCATGTACAAATTTCCCTAGGCTGAACTATATAACAACTTAAAAATATGAAATTTCAATTAAATTTCTAAGCGCATGATAAAAAAATTTAAAATTATGAGGTACCTAAGCACCCCTGAATTACCTTAAGAGCAACCCCTGAGAAGTTGTAGATGACAAGCAAAAATGCTATTTTGTTTTTGGGTTCGTCATAGTTATTAGAAATTTGATTGTGCAATGAATTAATTAATACATTCTTGAGCCACCTTACACCTGGCAGCTAATGTCACTGTTCAGCTGTTGAAGGAAGAAGATAAGAAATTGTTTAAATTAAGGAAGCTGAAGGATTGATATAGATGGGCCGCACAAAGAGTCTGTTAGTGGGCTGAGAATAATTATTAGTAGAAAGTGAATATGGGCCAACACACTAAATAAAAGGAATAGCTTCAGAAACATTACCTTTTTTTCTTTCTTACTTTTACTTTTCACATGCTTTTGTTAGATTGGTCCAGATTAAAGAACAAGTATCCTCTCAGGTATTGAACAATGGGGCTCACAACTTCATTACTTCAAAAGTTTCTGCTATAGTCTACATAATTTGGGTTTTGAAGTATTTTGTTCACATCTTAGTTGACTCAGAAAAAGGAGCTAATGACAAAAATTACTAGCTTAAAGGAAGTAATGAAGGCACACCTGACGAAACAGGTACCTTCACGAAAATCACAATCATGAAAATCATCCTAATACGACGAAACAGGAACTCTTTGAATAAGATCTGGTCCAAATATAAAAGCAATTTTCGAGTACTTTCACACTCAAATAATCTAATATTGTTTTTAGTAAAGGTTAGAGTTCAAATCGTCTAACTAATACCTCTGTTATTATAATAAAAAATTTCTTCTATCTGAATTTCAAACTCATAACCTCCCACATCAGACGCTATGTGCCTTTACCACTAAATCAAAGACTATTTTTTTAAATAATATATTACTTAGAAAATTGTTTTATATTTTTAATGTGCTTATAGATGTAGTTGAAATTGATGGGATAATATTTTCAGAAGAAATAAGCATATAACTTGAGAAACGAATTAATATCTTGTTAGAACTTGGAAGGCCAATGGGAGCACAAACAATTAAATTTTAGAATTAATTTTGTATAGAGTCAAGTGGTCAAAAAACATTCAAAATATGAATGTATTAAAATTAATTTGTAAACCTTCCAATTTTGACCGCTTGACTTTATCACTCGAAAGTTTAAAATTTTCTGAAGCCAATCTAATAAATTTTAGAATTGAATTCACAAAGAGACTTGATGAACTTAAAAACACCCTAGTTTTACTCATATAATTGCAATACAGGTACCATAGCATTACAGGTCAATACTGACTAATAAATAATAAGAGAAATTTCATGTATATTCTTCAGAGACCTCAAAATTATATATTTTTCCTTCTGAAATTATCAATATCAATTTATTCTTTAAAATTTCAAAAAGTCAGAAATTTATCTTATTTTTTTTTTCTATTAAAACTGTAATAAAGTTTCCGTTTTACTCTTTATTAAAATAAATATGTAAATTGTGTGAGAGAAATATCAATTTTGAGGACAAATAATTTATTTTCAAACAAATTTGTCTTTTAAGTTGGAAGTATTCTCTCTTATTTTTAAGTTGATTTGTCGGAGCGTTAAACGACAGTACACTTGGTACTCGTTACTTTTATCATGAACCCACACCATGTTGCCAACTAAAAATTTGAATAAAAACAAAAATCATAACCTGACAAAGACCCCTTTTTCCATTATTTTTTGTTTCAGTCAAAGATCCACCTTGTTCTCCTTCCAACATATATTATGTGCATCTGACAAAGAAAGTGCAATAACACAAAGTTTGTGTCCGATTAAACGGTCACCTGCAATCCTGCATACTCAATTATTTCTATTTGCCATATCATAATCATATCATATCAGAGAAAAATATTATCCCCACATAATTACAAAATGATTTGGAGAGTAGCCGTTAGATGGGAAGTGGGACCACCTCCACATGTCAAAAAGAAAAAAAGAAAGCCTCTTCTGACATCCTCCACGTGTTAAATCAGACAATTTATTGAGAAAAACTGACAAATGAGTTGGTTTACCAGTGACTGTTCTTCCAGACTGGTATTTATTAATTAGTAATTGCCAGAACCTGATATCAGATATTGGGTGACATTTATGAGACATGTCTAAAGATAGGCAAATACTAATAAATGTTGGGTGATTATACATTTCTGAAGGGATGTAAATGTAATGAGATATAGGACCTGATTAGATGGGGTTCAACAAATAGTTACCATCCTTTTAATAAGGGGTTATTTCATATATATCCCTCAAAAACCTCGAAATTAAGTATTTTCCCTCTAACCCTTCTAAATTTCAAAAAATCACAAATGTACTCAATTTATTGACTTTTCTATTAAAACTCATTTTAAACAATTTGAGGTTTTTGAGGGGTATACATGAAATCCCCCCTTTTAATTAAATCCAGTTGAACAAAAGTGGTGGTTACAATTTCATTAAATTTGAGATAACAAAAGGAATTAAAATGAACTAAAATGTTGAGCTTCTGATATCAACAATGCCTTACAGAAAATCAGCCCCATTGAATATCCTCAACAGTTTTACAAAATAGTCCAAACATGATTTAAAAGCTACAATAATTCCCTTCTAGTGGTTAGTACCAAGCCTACCTCAAAAGTTACAACAATGCCCTTCTAGTAGTTAGTACCTAGACTAGCTCAAAAGTTGCACATATATTGAATTTTCCAACACATACCCTTGAAGTATATCAAACTGATATTGATTCGCTATTGCCCGCGAGAAGAGAAAGCAGTACTGACAACAAGCCTGTCGAAAGAAAGTGCCTGAGCAAAGCACAAATATTAACAATGTAGTTTAGGTAACTTCTTGGCTAAGAAGCAAAATGGAGAAAGATGAAAGAGACATAAATACTTGGATTGTACAGAATAATATGATTTGTTATCAAGGTATAGAGGAAACAAAACAAATTTTATTTATAGTATATGGTCAGTTATTCTTGCCATTTCCTGAATCTTTTCTAGTTTTAAATTTATACCAAAGAAAACTTTTATCTGAAACATTACAGATTTAACCAAGTAGTATCATCTCCTAAAATGTAAGCTACTGGTACCGGCAAATAATACCACTGGTACAAGCCATTGCCTAATATCACCGTATCAATAATGAAAAATAAAATCAAAAATCAAAACTTAATCAGCGACAATACATCAGTCAGTCAGTACCTGATACCAGTATCACCAACAATCAGTCAGTCTCAAAGAAGAAGCACCATTAAAATAAAAGGAGCTAAATGTGAAAATTAGTACAAATCTATCTTTTCAACTACAAGAAAATTTGGAGGGAAAATCAACAACTAGCTACCTTCTCAACAAGAGAAACTTTCAAGCAGGGGAGTGGTGGGAGGTGGGGTCAGCAGAGGAAGGAATATCGGGCCCCACACGGCAGCCTTCGAGCATGAATACCACATCTGTCATAGCTGGCCGTTCCAGTGGATCGGGTGCCGTGCACAACAAACCGACTTTCACACCAAGCAAAAATTCCTCCCACTCAGAAGACTCCGGATCCAGTTCAAGCAAACCCGGCTCCAATAACTCCGCAACTTGCCCCGTTTGCAACTGCCGCTTCACCCACTTGACTATATCCTCTTCTTCACCTTCGAACATACCGGGTCTCTTACCTGTTAACAGCTCCAATAGCACAATTCCAAAACTGTACACATCACCTTCTTTAGTGGCTTGTCCTGCTGCAACGGCATCTGGCGCCACGTAACCCAAAGACCCCACTGGTGCCGATGACGTGGATGTCGCTGCTGCAGCGGCGGCGGCCCCCGCAGTGACTACTATTGGTTCAAGGCCAAAATCTGACAAGTGGGGCTCAAAATCTGCATCAAACAAAACACTTTGCGGCTTCACGTCCCCATGAATTACACCCGACTGATGCAAAAACGCAAGCCCGCGGGCCACACCGAGTGCAATCAAGTGACGCATTGGCCAATTGAGAATGTGACCGTCATGGTGCGACGCTTCCTGTAGCAACGTAGCAAGATTGCCGTTTGGCATGTAGTCGTAGATCAGCAATCGAACATCCGGTGGGGGGCCCGCGTAGTACCCGCGAAGCACAGTTAGGTTACGGTGCTTCACTTTCCCTAAGGACTCGGCCTCTTTTCTAAATGCCCCCTCTTCTACCACGACTGCACCATCTGACGAGGTGGAAGGGAGTCGAAGAATGCATAGAACAGTTCCGTCAGAGTAGCATGCCTTGAAAACCAGCCCGTGCCGGCCCCTGCTCAGCACATTTTCCTCGTCAAACTGCCGTGTCGCCTCGACTGTATCAGCATACGTTAGGCGGCTGTTAAACATAATCAGCTTAGTTGGTAACCGGGAACCGGCCTCTGTGCCAGTGCTGGACCCACTTCCCCTTCCCGGGCTTCTATGCTTTTTCACCCCATTTTGGGTTTCAAGGAACCGCCGCCTCCATCTCAGTAGAGTAATAACACAGCAGCAGCAAAGCAAAAGCACGAGAAGTAATGCTGCTGTTGCTACACCGATAAAAAGAGCAAATCGCTCTATTTTCTTTCTTCTTTGCTGTTTTTTAGAGTCATCACACTCGGTCTCAAGTGGTGACCCACAGAGCTTTGAATTACCGGAAAAAGCTGATGCAACCCTGAACCGGGACCCAACTAATTTCGGTATTTCACCGCCGAGTTCATTGTTTGATACATTAAATGATGTCAAGCCGGGGATCTGAGCGAGTAGAGATGGAATGGAACCATTGAGATTATTTGAAGAGAGGTCAAGGATTTGCATCTTGGACAGGTTAGAGAGAGATGATGGTATCTCTCCAGTTAGACGGTTACCGTCCAGTTTTAGCGCAACAAGTGAAGAGCAATTGGAGATCTCCTGTGGGATTTCACCTGAAAAAGAATTTTTACCTAGGTCAAGCACCTCTAAAAAGGTAAGGTGAGAGAGGCCTGCTGGAATGGATCCCGATAACTGATTTTCACGTAATTCAAGCACCGTAAGGTTGGAGAGATTGGCCAGCTCGAGTGGTATTTCACCGGTTATTCTATTATTGGCAAGAGAGAGAACCGAGAGCACCTCAAGGTAGCCATAGGTAGCAGGAATTGAACCCGAGAAGGAATTTCCCGTGAGGTTGAGTTGCCGCAAACTCCAGAGGCTACTGAACCCCTCGGGCAAATCGCCGGAAAAAGAGTTTCCGGCAAGTGATATATATTGAAGGTTCGGCAAGCTGAAAAGCTCCTCAGGGAGGCTTCCTGACAGGTTTTTTTGCTCAGAGAGATCAAGAACCCGCAAATTTGTCAGGGAACCGATTGATGCGGGAATTCGGCCAGAGAAGTTGTTGCTACTCAAATTCAAAATTTGCAATGCCGTAAGATTTCCAATGCTATCAGATATTCTACCACTTAAGTTATTACCACTGGCATCTAAAAATGTTAGGTTGCTAAGCCGGGACAGTTCGTCAGGGAGAAAGCCGGTGAGGCGGTTTTGGCTGAGTGAGAGTGTTTCCAACTTAGAGAGGTTACTTAAACTAATTGGAATCTCCCCCGACAAATCATTCTCCTCAAAATAGATATTTCTCAGTGAATTCAAACCTCCTATAGCTACTGGTATCTCACCAGAAAAATGATTCTTTTCAAGTTCAAGAATCCGAAGAGCACGGCATTTTGCAATTTCAATTGGGATTGAACCAGAGAATGAGTTTCGCCCTAGCCTGAGCTCTTCTAGTGCAGTTAACTGCCCCAATTGCGGTGAAATTACACCAGAGAAATTGTTTCCAGAGATATCAACAACAGTTAACCCAGAACCGCTAGCTAACCATGCCGGAAACAGACCCGATATCTTATTCTCCTCTAATTCAAGAACCTGAAGTGTCGAACTGACAGACCCGGTTACTGGTAAGTCGGTAAACGCATTGTATGCAAGCTGTACTATACGTAGAGAGGAGTTTGTCACGGGCTGAAATATGGTTTCTGGTATAGAGCCTGAGAATTGGTTATGGCTGAGACTGAGAATTTGTAGAGAGGGGATCGATGGAATTGCAGCCGGAAGAATGCCTCTCAGTTTGTTCCCTTGTATACTGAGGTGGTTAAGAGAGGAACAATTGGCAATGGCAGTTGGTATTGTGCCTTCTAGAAGGTTCCAATCCAGCAACAGGTGATGAAGGTTTTGGAGTAATCCCAGGGATGGTGGAATGGTGCCACGAAGCCGGTTAGAGGAGAGGTTTAAGAACTGGAGACCAGGGGCAAAACTGGAGAGATTGGTTGGTATCTCTCCAGTAAAAGCATTGGAAGAGAGGTCAAGGTAGCGGAGCTGAGGGGCAAAGGAGGAAGGGACGGGTCCAGTGAAAATGTTAAACTGGAGAAGAAGGGAAGTGAGGCGAGGGAGACGAGAAAGAGAAAACGGGAGGGGTCCAGTGAAGGAGTTCTCGAAAAGACTAATATTTTCTATAAAAGGGAGGTCGGAGATTCGATCAGAGATACGACCTGAGAGGCTGAGGCGAGGGAGGAGGAGTTCCACCACGTGTCCATCGTCAGAGCAGACGATCCCACGCCAGGAGCAAGGGACAGAGGAGGCGGATGGGTCCCATGTAGACAGCGCCGCCGTTGGATCGTGTATGGCTTGTCTGAAAGCTGTTAAACCGTCAATCTCCGACTGAACGCCACGTGTCGGAGTTGCTCCGGTTGCGGAAAGCAAGTGTATAGTGAAAAGGAGGAGAAGGTGGAGGAGACATAGTTGTAATGAATGTGAAGGTTTCATGGCATAATGTGAAGGTTAGAAATGCACTTGCTCTCGCTTAAGAGAGAGAGAGAGAGAGAGGGGAGGAGGCAGAGAGAAGCGAGAGCACAGGGAGGAGCAGAGCTGCAGAGGAGAGAGAAATCTCGAGGGAAGGGATTTTGGACTGAAATGGTTTACGTTTACTGGTTGATTCATATCACCTAAAGTAACTTAACTTTTGTGTTTCGATATGAACCGTCAGATCCATTTTCGTATAGTCCCGGATTCTGATCACACGATATTGATCTAAACACAAATTTTGAGTTACTACAGAAGATCCAGACTCTTTAATGGTTTCCCTCATTTGATTCAATCGGAGCAGCTTTTTGAAATCTAATTGGATTTCGTCCAAGGTTCATTGGACAGTTCTTATCCAAGTCTCAATTATAACCGTTAGATCTACATCAGATACGTGCTGGAATCTCTTAGATCAGATCGGACGGCTTATTCCGGATTTGGATGTGACTCGGTACAAAGGCCTTTGGACAAATGAAATGGAATATTAAAACAAGGAAAGAGTGCATTAAAACGGCAACTAATGAGGGAATAAATTAGTGGTAAACGTTAAAGAAGCTTTTGTAACGGGCCCATTCCCAATTCCCAAGGTGGACTGGTCGCTGGCTTGATGCATTCCGCCTGTCGGGAGGTCAATTTTTTTTTTTTTTTACTGAGAAAGATGCTGTCCTGTTAGATATGTGATCTTCTCCAGTAGATGACAGATTCATTGGACCGTTTGATGCGATCTGAAGCGTCCAGTTCAAATCGGATGATCCTGATCGAACATAATGTGTGAACAGACAACGGATAGGTTGAGGCATCATTTAGATGAAATGGACCAATAAATTCTGTATAGTTAAAAGAAGAGGAAGACTCGCTCTCAAATCTCAGATTTTACAGTTATATGACTTTACGATGCACCTCATTTTATTTTATTTTTTCTTCTTTATGAGTTTGTACATGGAAAAGTATCAGTATCCCTTTGATTATCGTAAATATCTGACGAGATTCCAGCAGAGGTCTTTTTTTTTTTTTCGGGGCATGTAGGGGGTTTATGAGATTCGTTTTTATTTTTCGGATACAGATACGAATACAGATTGAATATCGGATATTTATAGATATATGTATAAATATTTTTATAATATATATTCAACTATATGGTATATATTTACTATTCTGGTATGGATAATTAAAATTCAAAATCATATATGTATTCGTATCCACACGGATATTTAAATATCATATATTTGTATTTACTTTTTGAATACAGATCTAAATATGGACGGATAATATTTAATCCGTTTGCACTCCTATTCTGGTCAGGTACTTGACTGAGTTTGAAGTCTAATAAAACACATTTTATTCGTTGAATACATTTTTTCACATTTTATTCGTTGTTTGGTTCGAAAACGTCAAAAACGTTTTATTCACAAATTATTCGCGAATAAAACACGAGTAGTGTTATAATGAGTAGTGTTATAATGCTCGGTATTATGATATTATCAACCACTGTGTAAAATAGGGTTCCTTACTGTTTGATGAAGAAAAAGAGCCCAAAATTTAAGTCCAAATTGAGCCCACTAAATAGATAACTCTGTTCAACTCAACTTTATTCAAACCTAACTGGGGGCCCAAACAAATAGCTACGCTCAAAATAGCATTTATGTTTTAATTTTTTTAGGAAATTTCATATATACCATTCAAAAAGTATGAAATTAGGTATTTACCATTCCAAATTCATAATTATTTACCATTCTAAATTCTAATAACTCACATATTTACTCAATATAATTTAAATATATTATAAATATACCCAAAACTAAACTAATTAATTATGTTTAATATTCTCCAACTTTCGCTTACGCCCATTGCACGTTCTTTATAACCTCTCTTGTTGTCTCCCATATGGCTCGCTACTCTATTAGTACAACCAGTTTCTAACAGCAGGTGTGTTAGCGGTTGTGGTGGCTGCTTGTGCGGAGTAGTAGGAGAAGGCGTGATCAAGAGTACTGTTATTGCAATTGGGCTCGAAAGAGATGGTGACAAAGGACGCGTCGAGATGGTAGGACAAGCACGACTTGATATTGTTCTCCATTGTCAAAGCGGGTACAGGGAACTGAGTCCACTTTAAATTAATACTTGATTAATTATAGGGTACGTTTGGGTGACACAGGAATAGAGCTAACCCAGGAATAGCTGCTATTCTTAGCGAGCTATTCTTAACACAACACGTTTGGGTGAAAAAAAACACTATTCTCAACAAAGGAATAGCTCGGGTTAGCTGCTATTCCGCTATTCCTATGAAATGTTGGGTTAGCAGCTATTCCGAACCCAGGAATAGCTGCTATTCCGAGCTATTCCTTGATTCATCCAAACGCACCCTATATAGTTTCTAAAATCTTAAACATAATTAATTTAAGTTTTGGATATATTTAATATATATTTAAGTTATATTGGATAAATATGTGAGATATTTGAATTTAGAATTGTAAATATGTAATTATAGAATTTGAAGCAATAAATGCATAATTTCATAGTTTTTTATTTGTATATATAAAATTCTCTCAATTTTTATAATGTTTACTTGTTAATTGTTATCGTTGCATATCGTCAACGGCATTATTTTTATTAAACAATGAGATTTTGCCGATTTGATGTCGTAAATTTAATTCTTTTTAAAAATATTTTTGTTGATTTGTTTTTTTTTTTTTCCATTTAGAAAATTTATCACAAACCCATGGACGCTACATTTCCTTAGCTTATCCTTCTCAGTTCCTTTTTATTAAAAAAAAGTATCACTACTATTAGGTGTAACCTCGGTAATCAGATTCTTACACTTTGCCCCATTTAATAAATACACAAATGAAATCTTTAGAAAAAAAGAAAAGAAAATAAAATAATGAAATCAGGACTATATAATTTATTTATAAAATAAAAATATATCCTGCCCCCTTTAATAAAAGAGCAAAGGTTCAAATGTCTTTATTTTTTTTGTCTCCGTCATTCTTCTATTTTTTTAAACATTAATAGCATAAAATTGAAGGCTCAAATATTAAAATAAGGCCGTCATTATATTTTTTTTTTTATGCACACATAAGGCCCTGTTCGGCGGACACATGGGCATGGGAAGGGGCACAGGAACAGAAAAATTTTGAACTGATTTTTACTGTTCATGTGGGAAAAAAAAATTCAGTCTGAGTAAATTTTTTTTTTCGCATGTGAACAGTAAAAATGGGAGTGCAGCCGAACAGGACATAAAAGATTACGACATTTCGACTTTGTATTGCTCGGTATCAAGAGCTTGCAGAAATACACTTATACGAAATAAATTATGTACATTAATTTTTAATTTATTGATTCATATAAAATAAAATCACAATGTAATAAATAAAATTATGTTCATGCAAAGAAAATAATATAAATCACATCTAATAGTTTTATTTTAACACATAAGTTTAAAATTTTTGTTATTAAAAAATAAAAGAAATGAAGGTCTCAGCCGCCTCCCTCTTAATAAAATGGTCTTTTTACAAATTAAAATCAATTGGAGCGTTGCATCTAAATCCTATCTTTTTATTTAATATTTGAAAGAGTATGTGCATTGCATGATCTCTCTCTCTCTCTCTCTCTCTCTCTCTCTCTCTCTCTGACCCCAACGGCTAGCTAGCACTGTTCATGCATGGTGTCGGTTCACCCAATTTAAGTTCAGATCTTATGTGGAGATTTACATTCCATTAGTGTTGATGCGGGTCATCAAGTATTAATTATCACGAATATAATGTAAATATTATTAAATTTTTTTATTACTATGATGACTTACCAAAATTGTCATAATTAAAAAATTGATCATTTTAAACTCTGAAGTGTGCATATATACATGCAAAACGGGTCATCAAGTATATTATAAATACTATTCAAAATATAATTACTATGATAACTTATCAAATTGTCATGATTAAAAAATGTTCATTTTAAACTCTTACGTGCGCACACTTGTTTTGTTTAATCTAACTTAATTTATATGGTTTTACATTTTCTTTAATGGCAAAAAAAAAATTATAAAATGTGTTGAATCCTAGACACACATCAATCGCATAAAAGATGAGTATCATTATTTCATTAGCTGAGAGGTAAGAGAATCATTACATCATAAAGCGTTATAGTGTGAAGTGTTGTACTTTTTTTCTAAATGAAACTCATGCTCGATAATTTTTGTGTTACTTTGCAAAAGCCAAAGTGACGTAAATTGATCATGCGTTGATACAAAAAACTGGCCAATTGATCTTTTTTTCCAAACGAAAGCACTTGCATTAAACTAGATTTTTTTGTTATCCCATAAAAACCAGCCAATTGTCAGTCACATTGATAATTGTTTGTTAAAAAAAGATAAGAATTAGCTAGGACAAATAAATTAAAACAAATTAGTATACATAGATGGTGATTGATTTATTTTTCCTGTTGTGATATTATTGTCTTAGCTTCTTATATGTCAGTTTTTGATAGTATACATGCTAGAAATTTTAACCATAAATAAAAAAATTCCAATAATATTGATAAATTTGTCCTATAATCTTATATAAATCCATCACGGGTTCTCAAAGCAACCCACTACATGGAAAGAACCCATGCCCAATCCATAAATCCTGTGGCTTGACTTTTGTACTAAAACTTAGAATTAATTATTCACTTTCAATGTTTGTAGATATGTTATTGAATTGAAAAAAAAAAAATATTAACTCAATAGGAATAGCAGTGAGTTGGAGTATTGTGTAATTTTTAATCAAATCAATTCAAAATTTATTAATTTTGATTTAGCAATATTTTTATTATGAGAGTTCCTCGTTCGATCTACATCTAATTTGTATGAGCAGATTAAAATATGCACTCAACTACTCATGAATCTAAACCGTCCGTTCAAATCTCAATATTAATCGGACGGCTTAGATGAACATCGAACTGAATTTTGTCTGATGTCCATCGAAACCCCTCCTCTCCTTTTATTATATATACCTGAAATTAATGGAGCATTTTCTTGTGGTCCAATAAAACAGATACTAGATATGTTGTTGGTTATTTGCAGAGCTATAAATATTAGATAGAGAGTTGTTAATTTGGAATAAATTGGGCCAACGGTTCCAACTAATAAGGTAACTGCCCCTTGCTTAATTCTTGTTAAACTTCTACATCAAACAACTACTAATATAACACATGTTTGGAGCTTTTGATCAGGTGTTAATTAAGGATAACAAATTTATCTTATAAATTAAAAATTAACAGTTTTGTTTTTTATATTTTATAATTTTTACTTATACCTTTAACTCTTTCATAGAATAAAATTATACTATAACGATGTATTTAGCCTCCTAATCTCAATTTTCTAATGAGGGTTCAAATGGCTTTATTTTGTCCATCCATCACGCCTCTATTTTTAAATTAAAATTTAAACTTAAATATTATAATAAAACTATTGAATATGATATATATTATTTTCTCCATGCACATGTAAAATGGCACGACATTTTGATTTTATTTTAATTAGCATCAAGAACTTACAAAAAATACACCGATGTGGATAAATTATGGATCTTGATTTTTCAATTTATGAATTTATATAAAATCAAAATAAAAAGTGATAATTATTTATGTGCATATAGAGAAAATTATATATATCACATCTAACAGTTTTATTTTTATATACATATATATATTCTAGAATTTTAATATTACAAAATTAAAAAATAGAGTCATTTGAACGCTACTAATTTTATCATTCAGCATGTCTCTGACTTTCTATCTACGTCATGGCTACAAACTGTTAAAACTTTTGCAACATGGCATCAATCAATTAAAGAAATCACTAAAAATGTTTCATGATACCATTCTGATTTGATGAGCAAAAAAATATGGACAGTTAAGGATGGAGTGTATTAGAGGCAAGTACTAATGATGTGCACTTTTGATATAATTATAATGAGTACTTATAAAAAGCATGTTGCTTAAGAAAGAACATTATGTTATACCTTTCTTTGATGAAATTGACAGATATAGAATGTCGCCAAAGGTGCTGGAAAGGTAACAGTGATTGTCTATACACTGGATTATGTGGCCCTCCGTGTGATTATTATAGTTAATAACTATAGTGACAAATGAATTATTCAGGTTCGGTTTGAAAATTCGTGATTCGGGAAGAATTTGGGTATAATTTGGGTATAATTCGGGAATGATTTGAAATTACACATTGAGTCCGGACTGGAGATCTCAGTTAAAAAAATTCGCGAATTATTTGTGAATAATTTGTCAAATTTGGAAAAATTCGTAAAAGTTGCAAATATTCGTGAATAATTCGGTGTTCGATCAACCAAATAATACGGCTTTTGATTCGTGACACAAAAAACAAATAATTTGTAAATTATGTCACTATGTTAATAACTAACAATTTTAGAAAAAAAAAAATTGACTCCTTTGACCTATTAAAATGATACTTCTTTGGTAAAGAAAGGGAATAGAAAGTGTGTTCATTTTTTAGTAAGGTTGAAAAAAATCCAAGTTAAAATATGTATGCATCAAGTAATGTGAGGTATAAAATAAAACAAATAACAATTACTATTTTCTTAACGAATTTGGTTGATTAAAATAAAAATATTTAGTTACATATAACATATGTGTCTAGTATACTATAACATGTATGTTTCGAAATCTCAAAATAATATAGAAAAAAACCACGATGTATATACAGATCATAATCTACCAAATATAGACTAAATTTAAAAAATATATTAAATTTCGAGTGAACATAATATTACGTACACTCAAAAGGACAAAACTTTTACATAAATAATAATATATTGTCAACAAAATAATTGATAAATATGACAATCTACTCAAATATTATTAAAATAAGAATAAACTTAACAATTCAGTTTTATCACCAGTTGTGTGACCATAAAACTCTCAAATTACATAAAATATAATATACATACAATATTAATAAAAGACCATAAAACTCTCAAATTACATAAAATATAATATACATACAATATCAATAAAAAGTAACATACAGACAATATTAATAAAATGTAACACACATATAATGTATTCAAGTGACATAAAATATATCTATAATTTATTTTTTGTTAATTATAATTTAATAATCAACCGTATAATTGTATTGACAAATAAATTTGACTGCCGACGTAGGTGATACATGACAGCCCAACTCAGGTAAAAGCAAATGGGAATAGCATGTGGCGCAGAAGATCCGGACTAAACTGTAAACAGATGGAATTCCTTGGAGCACCTGGAATTAAAAAAAGAACCGCAACGCGGAAAGCAGCTATCGTACGAGTCCATATTTTCTGAGGTAACAGGATATTTCTATTTAGATCTGGACCGTCCAATCCAACGTAGAATGCACAGATCTCTTCAATTATCCGTGCGGATTCTAATCGGACGGTCCTAATATAAAAAAATATTCTGTTACCTCAGGAGATATGTTGCACTGTGATGAATTGAATTGACCAATTCGTTCGTTATTTGCTCGGTGCTCCACGCTGTTTCTCGAACTGAAATGATTCGGTATTTGCTACCACGCGCCTTTCTCCTCTCTTCCTAAACCCTAGCTTCCCTTCCTTCCACTTCAATTCATCGCTCTCTCTTCCCCTTTCTCTTCTCACTTCAATTCATCGATCTCCCCTTTCTCTTTCTCTTTTACTCTCTCTGAATCTCTAGGTATGAACACCAGACAATTGCTTCTTTCTTTAGATGAATTTTATGGATTTTTTCATTGTATTTTACAATTTCTGGTTAAATTCAGATCGAAGGAGTAAGGATTGATTATTTCTACGGAAATTATGTGGATTCATGCTTATCTTAAAACACTAGCTTTTGATCGGAAAAATGTTCTCGTTTTTGTCGCTGCTTTTGTTCGTGTCGTAAACAGTAAAATTCAATTCATCAATTGAGTTTCTTTATTTTTCTCGCTGCTTAGGATCATTTTTCAAAGAAGAAAGAAAACTGACTTGCTGTAGCAATTGATACATTTTGAAATTTGCCCCTGAATATCCCTCAGATTATAGGACATAGCATTTTTTTGCATTTGTATTTGCAATTTTGACAAATTCTGTGCAGATTTATGGATAATTCACTAACTAACACTCTGCTATTAATGCACAGATTACATAAACAGTAGAAAAAAGAGGTACATGAAAGGAGTTACGCTGCGCCGGTGGCTGTGTTGTACCCGACCCATCGATCACTACCAAGTTCATGAGAATGATTATCACAATAGCTCAGACAGTGATGGTATTACTTTTATTTCTCTATGAGATTAATACAAGTTTTATCGGGTGTGGAATTTGTTGCTAATTTTAGGGAAATTTTTGGTTTATTCTAGCAAAACCTCATGACATGAGTAGTAGCCTACTTGGAAATATTATATAATACTCTAATACCCGTACAACATACAGTGACAATCCTCTAGCTTCAATTTTTCTTGGTCAAATTTGTGAGAGATAAATATGCCAGGATAAGGGGGGGGGGGGGGGGGGGGGGGGGGGGGGGGGGGGGGGGGGGGTTAGAAATCAAGTGTAGTGTAATTTTATATTGTAAGGGGGGACTAAAAGTATTAATGCATACAAAATTTATAAAATTTAATGGGCAAAATTACAAATTTTCAATTTATAGAGGTGGCTTAGCACCCTTTTCAATGCATTACCTTTCGCCTTTGGCCAGGATGAATGATATTTGGGGCAAACAAAGAAGGCCAAGGGAGGGTTATGGATTTAATTTTTCTCCACAATTTGTAGGGATATTTTTGTGTTTTATGTATGTTTTGACATTTTGGTTGTGCTAATTCGACAGTTTCCATAGTAATACTGTAATGTCCAAAATGTATGGACCCAATATAATTTCTGTATCTTCTTTCCTTACTTGTCTACTTTTTAGGTGACAAACATCAGTCAAAATATTCGACTGCTGGAAAGAATGTTATACCAAAAGAACCTCCACCAATTGAAGTGCCTGTATTGTCATTGGCCGAATTGAAAGAGAAAACCGACAATTTTGGGTCGAAGGCTTTAATCGGTGAAGGATCCTATGGAAGAGTATACTATGCTATGTTCAGTGAAGAGAAACAGGTCGCGGTTAAAAAGTTTGATGCTTCAGCTGATCCTGAGCCTGAATTTGAATTTTTAACTCAGGTACAAATGCACCACTAGTTACTGGTACTTGTATGACAGGTGCTTGCAAGAAAATCACTTGATCTAAAAATTATAGACCATTCAAAAGTAGTGATTTTCTACCTATCTAAAAAATAATAAAAAAATTCTAAAAAAATGTAAAATTTAGTCTGCATGTAGAGTTTCATATGGAGATCATGTTTCATCAGTTCAGATTGACTATGTAAACTTCAAAACGAAGATATTGATCCATAGTACGGACCAATCCGCGCTATGCATAGTACCATAGCCTCACTCTTCTGTATTTATAGCATGTTGGTTGTATTTATGTTTTGCTTTGATTTTATCTTATGCATTCACATCTGTTCTTTAAGGTTTGTGTTGTCTAACTTTCTCCATATATCCTAGGGTTTCTAAATTTTGAAAATTTTGCTATGATTTGTTTACAGTATGAATAAAACCCAACTTATGTCAGGACCTTATTGAGATGTGATCATTCTTTACTTGGTGCTAGGTATCAAGGGTGTCAAGATTGAAGCATGAAAACTTCATTGAAATGATTGGATACTGTTTCGAAGAAAACAATCGTATATTAGCTTATGAATTTGCAACTATGGGTTCCCTTCATGACATCTTACATGGTACTACTACTATATTTGCAACTCTTTTTTATATCTTAAAACATGCTAAGAAATTCGCTAACAATCTTTCTTATTTTTTTGTGTATTCAGGGCGAAAGGGAGTGCAAGGGGCTCAGCCGGGCCCACCGCTTGACTGGATGCAACGCGTCAGAATTGCAGTTGATTCAGCAAAAGGTCTAGAGTTCCTTCATGAGAAGATCCAGCCTTCAATTATACACCGAGATATCAGATCTAGCAACGTACTTCTATTCGACGAATTCAAGGCAAAAATCGCTGATTTTAATCTGTCAAATCAGTCTCCTGATATGGCAGCTCGTCTCCATTCTACCAGGGTTCTCGGTACCTTTGGATACCATGCACCTGAGTAAGCACTCAACTTTTACAACTGTACCAGTACTGTTTCCATAAATGTCATGACATTGTTTCCCGTATTAATTTTTTTTTTTTTGGGGGGGGGTGGGCATTTCATGTATACACCTCAAAACTTTAAAATTACGTATTTCCCCCCTCTAGACTTCACAAATACACCAATTTAACTCACAATTGACCCATTTTATTACTTTTTCAATTAAAACTCATTTAAATTTATAAAATACCCATATTACCCTTTATTAAAAAATAAAAAAATATGTAGCCTATTTAAGAAAAATGCCCATCTTTAAATTGGTCGGTTTTCGAGGGCAAATGGTTCGTTTCTTTACCGCTTGTGTACACGTCAGAATTACATAAATGAGTTCCATTTTATACTTGTGGTGGTCTTGACCAATACTTTAGAGCCATGTGTATTGATATATGATATAAAATGCAGGTATGCTATGACTGGGCAACTTACTCAGAAGAGTGATGTATATAGCTTTGGAGTTGTTCTGTTGGAGCTTCTTACGGGAAGAAAACCGGTGGATCACACCATGCCGAGAGGACAGCAGAGTCTTGTTACGTGGGTAAGTTGTTCTCTTTCTTTTCTGTGGTGCATGTGCATAATAACCCTATTTTGTAACTAGAAGCAAGTTTTAAGTTTTAACCGGTTAGTGTAAATGTTCCTTCAGTTGAAGCAGGAATGTTACTCTTGGTTCAATTCAGAATTCTTGGCTTTATATAAGAGGGATTTCATGTATACCCCTTAAAAACTCGAAATTACGTATTTTCCCCTCTAAAATTCATAATAGCATATTTACCCCTCTAAATTTTTAAAACTCACAAATTTACCCAATTGATTGTCTTTTTATTAAAATTCATTTTTAAATTTATAAAGTATCCATTTACCCTTTATTAAAAAAATAAAAAATATGTAGCCTGTTTACGAGAAATGTTCAGTTTTCTAATAACCCAATTTTGTAACTAGAAGCAAGTTTTAAGTTTTAACTGGTAAGTGTAAATGTTTGCTTCATTTGAGCAGGAATGTTGCTTTTGGTTTAATTCTAAGATATGATGTTAATATTTTTTTTACTGGTACAGGCAACCCCAAGATTAAGTGAAGACAAGGTGGAAACAGTGTGTGGATCCGAGGCTCAGGGGAGAGTACCCTCCAAAAGGCGTTGCCAAGGTCTGTTTAGGTGTATTTTTGTTTATAAATTGACAAAGAGAACAACAATTAAAAAAATAATAATATATGGTATTTATGTGTAGCGTGGATTGGTCTATCCTACAGATTAATATCTTTGTTTTCAATGTCCAAACTGTTGATCTGAACCATTCAACATGATCTCCATATCATAATGTACTTGTAGATCAAAATTTACATTTTTTAAAATTTTTTTCCTATTTTTTTAGATAGGTAGAAAATCACTTGATCTAAAAATTGTAGACCATTCAAAAGTAGTGATTTTCTGCCAATCTTAAAAAATAGTAATAAGTTTCTAAAAAATGTAAAATTTAGTCCACAAGCACATTTTGATATGGAGATGATGTTGAATGATTCAAATCGACTGTTTGAACATTGAAAACGAATGTATTAATCTGTAGTACGCACCGATCCGCACTATGCATAGTACCATAGCCTCACTAAAAAAAAAAAAATATAAACAAAGAAAACTTTTTCATTATTCTTGCAGTATAGTTACTAGTCTCTTGCTCACATTGTGTTACAAAATGCGGCATTTATTTTGGTGGTTTTTTCAGCTTGCTGCAGTAGCAGCACTATGCGTGCAGTATGAATCAGAGTTCAGGCCAAGCATGAGCATAGTAGTGAAGGCACTCTCTCCTCTACTTGCACATAAGCCTCCTGCCCCAGTTATTGATACTCCAGCTCCTGATTCTTGAGTTCACTTGATTTGAATGCATTCAACACCTCCACCTCTTTTCTCGGTGAGTAATGAATGTTTCCAATTCTCTACCATTTCTGGAAGGATTCACTCTCAGCAGTTTCTTCTGCTACTGTTAAAAGACATAATGTCCTTGTTGCCACCAATTCCCTTTCATTTTGGAAATCTTTTACTGAGTACAATGTATTAAAGCACTGAAGCCCTATGGTACCAACCGGTACCAAACCCTGGGGTACAGATTTCCTTAGATTAAACATTAACCTGACCCAATGCTCAAAAAAGAATCTACTGAAACTACATCACCTGAGATTCAAATCAAACCGAAATCAAATAAAAAACATTCAAGTAACAAAAAAAACAAAACAACTTGGAAGTTCATAACAGCAAACAGGTATGAATGATCTTCTGGTAACTGCACTACAGCAGCAAACTGTTCTCCACCTCAGACCTTCAGTACCAGTACCAGTACCAGTACCAGTACCAGTACCAGTAGCTCTTAGATCAAAATGATCCAAATCCAACTGACATGGAAAGGCCTCCACTTCAACTGACCTTGTTATAAATTTTGTTTTTTGGCAGTCTTGTCTTCTCGATTTGAAGTTCTCAATTCCTCTGACACAATCTTTTTGGAAAGGTATAGAAGCAAGTTTTGGAGCATCTGTTTTGTTGATACTGTATATTTGTAGAGCCTCCTTTAATTTTTTTTTTTTTTAAGGATTTCGTGTGGTTTTTTTTCTTGTGTGATAATTGTTTTGGAAGAATGTGTATTACCTCAAAATCAGAGTTGACAACTAATAATATTTGTTTTTTTTTTCACTTTTAATATTCTTCCGTATCCTGTTTGTTGTCATGTTTTAGTGCTTCATTAAAAATAAATAATTTGTGCAATCATCTTTGCATTTTTTTATTGTTTTTGATTTATCCTTAATGGCATGTCTTGCTCACAAATATATGATTTCCTTCAAGGCAGATGGTGCAGCAATTAATATAAAATTTTTGAGTTGTTCAAAAGTTATGATTTCTAACTATTTAAAAATACAGTAAAAATGTAAAATTTGGCCTCCAAGACTCCAAGTGCATTTCCATATGGAAATCAAATTAATCAGTTCAAATGGATTGTTTGAATTTTGAAAATAAAGTTGAAGATCCACAATACAAACCATATGTGTTTTGCATAGTTCTAACCTCACTCTTTTCCTCTTCGTTTATTGCCCAATATGGTATGTTTGGTTCTACCTATCTAAAAAATAGTAAAATATTCTAAATGTAAAATTCAATTGCAAGTACATTTTTATATCGAGATCATATTGAACAGTTCAGAAATTTGACTATTTTGGATTTTATTTGCCAATTTGAATTTTCAACAGCCAAAGCGATATAGAGATGAAACCCCTAGAACTCGAATATCACTAACGACAGTTCGACATTATTGGGCAAAAGCTTGTTTTTAAGCTAAATATTTTCCAACACATCCAAAAAGAAAATCATACAGAAGTCAATTAATTAAGCCCATAGACTTGTACTTGTCGATCTTTCTATGATGATGAGACCTTGCTCTTTAGGTAAGAATGCGCTCTATGGCGTTTCCTTGCTTCTTATAAAGACTTCCATGCTGCTTGTTGACCTAGATCTTCTCCTCAGGATCCACTCTCTTGACCGGAATCTTCCATCATTACCTATGCTTGGACTGTCACCCCATTTTGCCCTTGACCTTGAATCTTCCCTATCTCTATCTCTATTCGAGTTGTTGATCGTTCTCTGGAATCTTCATGCTTGCTCTTTGGACACATGAATGGCTTCAGCAACGTCTGAAGATCGACGCCTCGATTGAGACTCTTGTTCTTCCTTATTCTTGGATCTGTAGCCCTTTGTACGTGGGTATCTGCCACTATCATCGAAGGATCGGGTGCTTGGATCGTGACTCATTTTCTTTCTTATTCCTTCCTTTGATCTATGCTCTTGCACTGAATCCTCATTGTAGTTCCGGAATCTTCATGCTTGCTCTTTACCATGAATCTTCTCTGTCATGAGATCGATGCCTCGATTTTGACTCGTGTTCTTCCCTATTTTTGGATCTGTGCCTTGAGTGGGTATCTTCTTCCTATCTTGAGATCTATGCCTAAGTGGCGAATCTCGAGTGTCTATATGTTCTTTTTCGTATCTAGGAGGTGATGGAACCTTTAAAAATAAAAATGGCCACATGTAAACCAAAGAGTTCTTGGCCTGTAATTATGATTAGGGTACCAGATGTTTGGTACCACCTTTGGTAAGAACAAATTAAGATT
>JAJGRW010000933.1:463820-608158 GCA_025461045.1 Carex parvula | reverse complement strand
AGGTAATAAATTAAGGCTTGAAAGAGTAAATCTGCAGTACTAACCATGACACCATAAACACCTTCAACAGTGAACATCTCAGCATCGTTTCCAGAGTCACCACACACAAGTGTGTTCTTTGGTGGTTTTCCAATTGACCCAAACTTTTTTAGTAGATATGCAAGTGCCTGTCCTTTTCCAGCCTCTTTTGGCAACACATCGAGAGCTAATCCAAAGCTATAAATGATTTTTACGTCTAGCTGTTTAAGAAAGGAAAACAAATGTTGGATTATGCAAGTGCCTATTCCAATTTCTATTGTCTATAAATGAACTCAATGGTTCAGTCTAGTAACAAAACAAATGCACATTGTACAAAAGACAAAAGAAATTTAGGAGTTCATCTTACACCACGTTGTGTCAGGCTAGCATACAGAGGTGTAATCACTTCTTGTGCTTTCTCCTTGGGGATGTTGAAGCTGACCTTATGTGGACCCTGGTCCAAGTCAGGCTACCCACCAAAAGTTAGCTTTAAAACTCTATAGAAATAACAAAGAACTCACAATCTTTTCAGCATACAAACTTAAGCTTGTTATTTTGTAAAAAACTATCCTCATAAAAAACTATCCCCAATACACTTAGCCCTAATGCCAATAACTTAGAAAAAGGTCAACTGACATAGTGAATATAAAATACACTAACCTTGTTGTGTTCAGTGGGTCAGAACCCCTCTTTAGTCACGTGAGATGCCTACAGCAACAGTCTAAATTCATGTCTCTAAAATTTAACATTATTTATCTGATTCCCTTTGGACTATTTTCTGGTAATTTGGTGCACTGCACAGGATTTCAGAGAACACGTGTAGAAAAAACTGCATATAATCCTTCCTAGTATAAAGTAAATAAATATGCTTTATTCAAGGGCATTTCTCATACTTCCCATATTTGCTAATTGAGATGTTAAATTAAGACACCTTCAGGCAATCAGGCATGTGCAGTTTACCACTTTAAGCAATCGTAAAGGTCCTGAAAGCTATTTCTACATTTCACCGAGGAAGATTTAGTTAGATAATGTAGATCGAAAGTAATACTAAGTTGTAATCAATGATTCACTTTACGATTTGAGATTAACTCCCTTCACTTCACTTTACGGTTTGAGCTATTTCTACATTCCCTTCACTTTACGGTTTGAGATTAACTCCTAGTGACTGTACAATGATTCAGTAGCAATTGATCCAAAATTATAGTGACGTTCATTTGCTAGAATACTATAGCAAAATCAAACTCAAACTCTGAATCGATTAAATACATCTTATCTCAAATTGTGAATTTAATTACAACAATCGATTAATTCACTGCCCCAATCAAATGTTATGTACCGATCAATACCTGTACCACATCCAGTGCCCCTCTTAGCAGCACCTCATCCAGAGCCTCCCTTCCTGCAAAATCCTTTCACCACAACCGTGTACAGTACCTGAAAGGAATATACAAGGCATGAAAAGGTTTCACAGGTACAGTACAGTACCTGAACAAACCTGAGACTTATTGCCTGGTACGGAGCTGTTATCACAAACACCATTGTTAGGAAAGCAAGATCCAATTCACCTAAATCATCAATGAAAACAAAGGTGTTTCACACTGTAAGGATTATATCCTAAAATATGAAAAATTGACAGAATTCATCTCACTCAGAACCTTTATAAGGCCAATCATTTTGAGTTTTATAGTGTTAAAAATAAACTGGTACCAAGTGTTAAGACTTTTTTATCACGTACTTGGAATGAAGTAAAATAGACGAATCAGTAGAGTGAGAAAGGCAGTCCACACACCATACTCCCCCTGCAAAATAAAGTCGTCGATTCAATTGGCTATTTCCCGATCGTAAATATGTTTCGCTCACTGAAAGTTTGAATCTTCTAGTGAGAGAGGTCAACCGAATTGAGAAGGAGCCCGTCAACTGCTTGTAGAAATGTTTTGCAATCTTAATTCCTACAAATTGAATTGCAATCTTAATTCCTGCAAATCTGTTATGCAATGTTTTTAGTAAATAGCTTGATTAATCGATAAGAATTCAAGCAGTACTAGTTCTAGCAAAAGAATTAAGGAAAAAATGTCAAGGCATACCTCAATGTGCTTGTCAGCCCCGCTGTCCTAGCCCCGCACCTCGTCAGCCGACCAGCCCCGCACGCCCAAATCGCCTCGCCTGACCAAATCTCGCCTCCCCTGACCACATGCTGCACCAGGCCAGCGATCGCCTCACCTGAGCCGCCTCCAGCCTCGCACGAGGGTTTGGTGGTAGGATTATGTATGTGTGGGGGGAGGCAGTGAAAGAGAAAGAGATCGGTGCTGATGCTGAGGGGCGCCCGTCTGAGGCGAGAGAGCGAGAGATGGCGGAGAGGTTTTAGAGAGTTAGGTTTTATCGTAAGAGGGGGAATCAAAATTCAGGAGGGAAATGAAAATTTAGGAAGGCGCCGAAATGAAATGTTTGGAGAGAAATGAAAATAAACCCTAAGTCCACAGAGAGGAAAGATAAAAGTTCTGTATCGTATTTACTATGAAGACCTACATACAAATTCATAAGCTCGAAGGTAACATAATATTTGTGTTTAAATCTGGATTGTCTGATCATCATTACGCACGAATATTAAAACAGCCAGTGTATCACCTAGAACCGGATCTAAAAAGAAGTTATATTACCTCAGAGAATAGGACTCCCTACCCACAACCTCTAAAATGAAGACATCAAGACCATTCATTGCATATCGAATGGCTCGAAACTTGATATTTACTAATTAGTTATATAAACCGTTAAAAATTTGAAATATTTTTTAATTGTTTTTATATTATTTGTTGTATATGTTTTATCGAATCTGTACATATGTAAATCATAAAAATTATTTTGTTAACTTTTAATTTTATTCTGACTTTAACAATTGACCTTTATAAAAGACCACTCAACTTAATTTATTTTACAATAAATTTTCATTTTGTCGTCATTCATTTAATTATCTTATATATAAATGAAAAAAATATATAGTTTACAAATTTAACAGTGAATATTTTATTAAATTATTTTTTTCCAAAATACAAGTTATAATTGTAAATAGTTTCACATTCGTTCTTAACCACTAAATTCAAAATTTAAAATAAACTCAATTATTAAATATCTTACAAAATATACACAATGCATGAATTTTATTCTCAAATAGTTATACACGATAATGAATGGAAGAACATGTTTATGAATTACTAAAAGATTTGTACAAAAAAAACTATATAGCACAACATGCTTGTTGCATAAATAACTCACATCCTTCAAGCATCAACATAGAACATGAACTCTTGTAGTGTGAGTTAATGAAGATCCACAAGTATACTTGTCTGATGGTCGATCGGAACCGTTCAAATTGAAGAATATCACATTCATTTCATTGTAGTGAAGTTTGATAAAATTTTATGTTCATCTACCTATCCATCAAGCCGACGGAATATACAAACATCGTAGGGCCATAGACACTTCACGTCGGATCGAGACTTCTACATATCGAAACTTCAGTTTTTTTTATGGTTGCGTTCAATGTTTTCCCTGATCATTTAAAAACTAATTTGAAATTATTTCACTGCAGATCAACCGTTGATTGCTTATTCAAAAATGAACGGTCCGTAATTATTGGCTCAATTTTAAGGGGCAAATATTGATGAAATTATATGAAATTAACAATTATAAGCATTATTTGGTCACTGGGCATGTATAAATGTAGAAAATATTTTCAGAAATTTATTTATATTATTTGATGTACAAAAATCACTAATTTTATCATCTGTTGATATGAGCCGTCTGATGGGTGATGAAGGGTCATGATTACCAATGTTGAAGGGGTAAACAATGATGAAATTCTATAAAATTGATAATTACAAATATGATTTGGTTATATAAACCGTTAAAAATTTGAAATTTTTTAATTGTTTTTATATTATTTGCTGTATATGTTTTATCAAATCTGTACATATGTAAATCATAAAAATTATTTTGTTAACTTTTAATTTTATTATATATAAATGAAAAATATATAATTTACAAACTGTTTTCATCCGCCTCTAACTATCACAATAAAAATTGTTTTCATCCTATTTATAGCATGCAATTTAATTATCTCGTAAAAATATTGACTTATACAACATGTATCAAGTAAGGGTTTAGAAAACATCCAGTATCAATTTTTTTGGATTCCCTCCAAATTTCTGTAACTTCCCTCCACATCATTTTGGTTACCGCCAAATAATAATCCATATGCCTCAAAGTCCTTAACGGCTTAACCTAAACGATAATAATCGATTTGTACATATGCAAATATGACCGTCTGATTGAATTGTGTAGCCTAGATTATCAATGGACAACTCCATTTAATGACAATCTATCTTTATATTAATTTTAAAATTGGAGGTGTCTCATTAACAGATGGGTCCCACTAGTCAGCTTTGATTTTTTCATTACGTCTTCCTTCTCTGGAAACACTAGTGGAAAAACACAAATCAGGATCGGTTAAATTCGCACATCAGGATCGGACCTACAGCCGATCCTGTTCCAGCCGATACAAGTAGTCAATCTCAACTGTATCGGTTAAACAACCGATCCAGATAGAAACAATCTGAATCGGATAATAAAACAGAACACCGATCCCGATTATAGTTATCGGGATCGGTTTTATAAATTAACCGATCCCAACTAGCTAGAATCTGCATCGGTTATTCATTCTAACCGATCCCGACTTGTTAGTATTTGAATCGGTTAAAAACAAAACCGATCCCGAAACTAAGTATCAGGCTCGGTTTATTATTGTCCGATCCTACATTTATTATGGGCAAATTAATAAAACAAATTAATTAAACACTTGGATCGGTTATTAACAAACCGATCCTATATGCCTATCTGGATCGGTTTAGTAACCCGATCCAATATTCCAGCCAATATATAAAATATTTTTTAATATTACAACAAAACAACTGGATCGGTTTATTAAGAACCGATTCAGATAACTAGCAGGTTCGGTTTACTTATATGAACCGATCCAGAAGGTTGTTATCACGATCGGTTATTTATGAAGAACCGATTCGGATAGTTATCTGAATCGGTTGATAAATAAATAACCGTCCTGATTTGTTACAGTGTTTTAAAAAAAATTATTTATATTTGGCCAGCTTCCAGTATATTTTGTTGGCCTATATAGGATATCACATCATGGAATTATCACAAAAGACCTATCATATGCATCAGGAATCACCACAAATCGATACACATCCTAAATTATACAAAAGTATCACATCCTAAATTATTAAGCTCCTAAATTGATACAAATTATTAAGCTCCTAAATCGATACACCATATCTTAGAATTATTAAGCTCCTAAATTATTACAAATTATCACATCCTAAATTGTTTTACTTTTTTGAATGATTACCTCCTTTAAGAAAAGTTACAACCCGAGTTGCGAATCTCGTCCATTCTGTAAACCGGGTACTTAGTGGGAAGTCCTGCATTTTTTAATGATATCAGAGCACAATTAAATATGTACTTAATTATATTGAAGCAACTGCTTACTTTTGGAAAATATATAAATGTATATATACCTTCATTTTCGGAAAATCACGGATGAAGCGATGTATTATGTCATGCATGAACCTCATGACATAATATCCACATTCCCAACGTCCATTTTGTTGTGGGCACTACATTACACATCAAGAGAGTTAAAAAAATTAAACATTTTTTGCACATATAGATTTTGACCAATTTTAATTTGCAGCTAGGTCCCTATAATCATATCATAACCAAATTTCACCATTTTTAACATCTAAGTCCCTCGTTAACATCACCAACTTAGCAATTTACAAACAATAAGAGAAGTTTAAAAATAAGTACTTACCCTGCAATAATTAATCTTCAAATTAGAGCCTTTTCCAATGCCTCCAATCATCTGGTCCAATTGGTAGGGCCTGTTGAAAAAAATACTACCAATTCTAAGAAAAATATTATGGAAATCTATAGATTTGACAAATGAAAGTTTGAAAAGCATACATTTTGAGCACATCGATGATCTTCGGGTGATGTGGAACCGATTTCTTACCAACGGTCTTACCGGAACAATAAACACTGAGAGAATTGAACACGTATACCTCACTCTCACTTGCATAAGCACGACCAAGAGCCAATGTGTTCTGCAAATTAGGTTTTGTATCATCTCACATTCTATAATTATACGAAATGAGAGAAACTTAATAAAATTAGAATGTATATATAGCACTAACAACTGATGATACGGTATGAATATCAATTTCTTCCTCCGGTTTTCTCTCAGTGAATCCTTTATGTATTTCTCGACGTATTCTTTTGATTGGGCATCACTGTCCCAACAAGTATTCATTGTTTTCATGGGGTCCATGAAACCAACACGCTCATCTTCTCGATGTTCCTCCTTGTTGTATTTTTGCAGATACCTGCAAAAAATGGCATACATGTGATCTCGATTTTTTCATTTTGGATTAAAAGTACTACATTCTACCATTATTACGAATGTTAACTCACATCATGAAGATCTGAATAATCGTCCGGTGAGCCACTCCTCTGGTTTAACCAACGTCAAAAAATCATCTGCATTGACTACCAGGGGTTCTTCTGATGGAAAGGTCAGGTGGCTGGTTGACGGGAAATGCTTTGTTAGGTTGGCTCAAGAACCGATCACGCAGAAGGGTATAAGACTGTGGGAAAACGGCAAAAAATCGATACCACCAAACATGTTTGCGCCAGTTTGTACACATCCCCACTAGTACGAACATTGGGTGGTTCCTGCATTAAGATAATACCATCAACTAAACTCTAACCATATAGATACAAATTTATAAGTATAAGAAGTTGTAATATAATATGCATTTTTTACCTGATCAATGGATATCAGGTCCATCGGCCATGCGGTGGAGCTGCCAACGGCTGAGATGATGGTTGGCATGTCTTCATGTGGTACGGTAGAGAGGTGTTTTCTTCACCCGGGACCACTTCATCCACCATTACCCATTGCATGGTCAGGTGGTAGAGGCCTCGTGTGAATGGTCTCTCCTGAATTTACTGGAACATTAATTGTCCCCAAAGCCACTTCAACCTCTTCCCATCTCGATGCATGAGAAGTTTGCATACTCGTTGCGACGGCTGTACATGCTACAAAATTCATTCGAAGGAATAATATGTATAAAAATAAGGCATGTACGTAATAGAATTATTTTTTTTATTTGAATGGAAAAATATGTATTTATTTGCATTACCTCCATCGGGAAAAAGAGAGAAGTCCGTGGTCCAACTGACTGGCAGCTGCTCTGAACGGCTGTTGGGCTGTAAGCGGCTGTTGGGCTTTCCGCGAGTATTCCTCGGCCCATCAATGTTGCCATTTGCTCCGCTAACATTCCTCTCATTTCCTCCTCCATTTCTTCCTTTATTCTCTCCTCTGCAACTTGTACTCTCGCCGCCACTTCTCTCTGTATCCTATCTTCAATGTCCGCGCCAGACCCAGAAAGCACGTGTCCTCCTCCTTTTTTCCGCTTCCCTGATATGCCTTTTTAATACCCACCAGAGCTCCAAGGCCTCACCCTCCCAGCATGTTCCGAATTCGGCAGAGATTTTCCTAGAAACATCGTCGTAACGATCGACGGGCAACAAGCCTTTGTTGAAAGCCTCCTGTTGTTCTTCCTGAAATGACAATGGCAACCTGGTATCACATAATAAATTAGAGTTGAATTTCAAGGAAAGAAAATATCTAAATCCTCACAATAGTCTTGACGATTGCTTCTGTGTCCTCGTTAGGATAAAGAAGTCCCTGGCCATCGGCTGACTGCTTCGTGTGTCCTAGTGTCCATGAGACATGCCTATACTGAACATACATATCAAGAAACTGCTCTGTGACAGTATAGTAGTGACCCCTGGGTAGACGGATCACTACTTACTGCTTTATCGTTTGCAATTGCTGGAAAACTTCTTTGGGCCTATTCTGGAATTTCTCACCGCTGTACCCTCTGGATCCCAGGTAATGTTTATACTTGTTCTTGGACTGATTCTCCTTCCCCTTATTGCTTTTATTCTGCAATTTACACAAAGAAACAATTACGAGTTATGAAAATCGTTGAACAATTAAACAATTAGGTTCATTGAACGTCATAGTTAAAAAAAAAATACCTTGAATTCATCCGATCGGCGGGATTCGACCAAAGGCATCCCAAGCTTGTTGTGTGATCGAGAGCTTCTCAAGGTCGGGCGTCGTACCTGCGTTGACGTGCTTAGTCAGAGCTACTCTGAACTTTCGGTGCATTCTGCCATTTTTTGTATTATCTTCTTCTTCAAATATTGATCATCACCATCAATATTCCAGTCCATCTGCCAAAGAAACAGAAATTAATCAAGGTTTACGTGAGTTAAATTCAACTTTGCTAGCTTGTGAGCTTAGGACCATGTTATTTACCTGGATTTGGTTCCATATCTTTTCCTTCATGTCGTCTTCTACCTGAGACCACTCTAGGCACGTTATAGGAACGTTCCTTCTTACCAATATCCCAAGGTGCGAGGGGTATTTAGTGGTTTGCCTATTAATAATAGGCCTCCCAATTGCATCAAATTCAACATGCTTGCCGGTCTGATTAACGACGGTAGCAAGTTGGGAAGGCACTCTTACTCGCTTCTCACCCGAGGCACGCTCGCTACCACCACCACCACCATCACCGCCACTAGCCTCACCAGCACCACTAGACATGATAGGAGCAGCTCGATGACCCTCCTGGAACAATTATATAAATTCAAACGAGCGTTACACAAATCAGTTAGTGGAGACTGATCAATACTCCCAACCAAAAAGCCATCTGAACGGTTAGATAGAGAATAAAAAAACAACCAATTTAGAGTGAAAATTTGATTTATTTGGATTTTTCTGCTATTTTTAGTGAATTTTCAAAACTGGAGCAGCATGTGTATTCGTGCTGTTTTTTCAAAACTGGAGCAACATGTGAATTTTCTAAACTGGAGCAGCATATTACTTTGAACAATGTAAACCATGATCCCAATATAACTTTGAACAATACAACTTTGAACAATATAAACTATGAAAAATTTGACATGCTAAAAATATAAACTATGAAAAGTATAACTTTGAACAACCAAGTCCGGGTACCAGCAACAGCAACACAGTGACTCAGTAACACCAAGGCCGGTGCCAATTAAACGGTGACTCAAGGCCGGTACCAGTTAAAAGGTGTTTGAGCATTTACCCGAAATTAGTGCGAAATTAGTCCGAGAGAGAGATGGAAGCACCACCGAGAGCACCGGCACTAGAGGAGAGAGGCGAGAATGTGCGGCGAGAGAGGGCGGCGGAGAGGCGGCGGCGTGAGCACCGTAAGACTACGAGAGTAGCGAGAGGCGGATTTTGGCAGAGAGGCGGCGGCGTAAGCCGAGAGAGTCGGTGTTAGCACCGAGAGAGGCGGAGTGCGCGAGAGAGAGAGGGATCAGTGAGCTCAGATCGAGTTTTGAAAATGAATTGAGGAGACCAATTTTCGCTAAGTAGCGAGAGAGGCGCCAAATAAAATCCCCGCTAAAATATATCATCATCATGATCGGTTTTTTATTAAAAAACCGATCCTATTTTTATTTTTTGTCATCGGGATCGGGTATCTTATAACCGATCCTGGGTACCAATGATCAAGTTCGGTTAACTAATAACCGATCCTGATGGTCCGGCATTAATTAATCCAGTACTTTGAAAAACTAAATCACTGTTTACATAATTTCAATGGATTTATGTAATGCATCAAATTTACTTCACATAATTTACATTTACATGATTAGCATCACATTTGTATAATTCAAATTTACTAAATAACACATAATTAGCATTATTAAAATGAAAGAAAAAAGTCTTAAATATTTATGACACCTTGCATGCAACCCATAGTCAAGGAATTATAATGCCTCCTGGAAAAAAATTAATAAACCCATTAAGTCAGGAATATTGAAGTTTTTTTTCAAGTCGGAAAAGATTAAAAAAGTCTAGATATGACATACCAATAAAACATTGAATATCAATTTTATTCAATCCATTCTCCTTCATTATGATCGTTGCGCATGTGACTTGTTTCATTATCCACGACAGTTGGTAAAGATGCCATGCCAATGGAAAAAGGAGGTATATCATCAAAATGATCGTACGCTTCTTCGTCGTCTACATTATCAATCCCGACAATACGTCTTTTCCCGGAGAGGACAACATGTCTTAAACGATCGGCCGGATCAGTTATGTAGAACACTTGTGTGGCTTGTCTTGCAAGTATAAATGGATCATCCTTGTATCCAACCTTATTGAAGTCCACCAAAATTAAACCATCGTTGTCAACTTTAACGCCCTTACGGTTGTCGACCCATTTACACTGAAATATCGGGATCTTAAATTTTCTGTAATCAAGCTCCCAAATTTCTTCGATAAACCCGTTGTACGACATCGAGGCATGCGATGGTCCGGCACCTTTAGCTCCTGAAAATCACTCGACACGGCTACCACAGTCACTCCGCTGTTTTGCACGGTACTCTTTAAATCTTGACTTCTTGTGTAAAATGTATACCCGTTGATGTCAAATCCTTGGAAGGTTTTCACGACATGGACTGGACCGAGAGCCAACATTTTGACAATTTCTTTAATGTTTTCTCCCTCCGGAGCTTCATGACTCTACGTGTAACCATCCTTCGAACTTTTCATTGTGTTCTCCAATCAACCACTTATCGGATTTCCTAGGATTCTATTGACGCAAGAAAGTCATGTGCTCGTCCAAATAAGGATGAACGTCGGTGAGGTGCTGCAAAACATGTAAGTGTGCTAGGGTCATCGTTGTATGTAAGGGCATGATTAATTTCGATCCCAAGGTGCCTACCCCGTGAAGTCTTCCGTCGTGCCGAGGTTTAGGGATGCCGATGGCTTTTAAATCATCCAGATAATTAGTACAATACTCAATCACCTCTTCGGCAACATATGCTCTTACAATGCTGCCCTCAGGACGATATTGGTTCCTCACATATCCCTTTAACAATCCCATGTATCTCTCGAACGGATACATGTACCGCAAGAAAACAGGCCCACACATCTTAATTTCTCTAACTAGATGAACAATTAAATGAACCATTATATCAAAAAAAGACGGCGAAAAATACATTTCAAGGTGACAGAGAGTGACGACAACCTCCTTCTGCAAAGCATCTAACGTATCAGGATCATTTACTTTGCAACAAATGGCGTTGAAGAAAAAACAAAGCTTTGTGATGGTCTGTCTAACGCACGGTGGCAATATGCCCCGAATTGCAACAGGAAGAGCTGTGTCAGTAAAACATGACAGTCGTGGGACTTCATACCTATCAATTTGAATCCCTCCAGTGAAACTAGGTTCTTAAAATTTGAAGAATATCCAGATGGTACTTTACACCATGAAGGCATTCACATAAACTTGTTTTTCTTTTTTGACAACGTATGCATGGCGGGTTTAGATATGTGCAAAGTTTACCCTTTTCTCTTTCCTTCTCTGCCGGTTTGTAGATCCGGCCGTATGTTCAAGAATTGCATGTCTTTTCGGGCAGTGATACCGTCCTTAGTCTTTCTCGGAATATTCAACAATGTTCCAACCATGTTATCACACATATTTTTAACCACGTGCATCACATCGAGACAGTGTCGAACCTCTAAATGCTCCCAGTATGGCAAATCCCAGAATATTGATCTCTTCTTCCATGTAATTTTCGGAGGACCCTTTCTTTCTCACCGCCTTTTTTTTCCATTTCCCAAACTGATTTCGATATCCTTTACTCTCGAATAAACTTGTTGGCCGGTCAATGGATAATTTACTGTGACATTCTCGTCTTTCCATTGAATGCTTTCTTTCTCTTTCGGTGTGCGTGGTTGGCAGGAAGAAATCTACGATGACCCATGTACACATTTTCGAGGAATGTGGTAGCCACATATCGACTGTATCATCCATGCAAATAGGGCACGCTTTTTCCCCTTTAACACTATAACCCGACAAATTACCATAGGCCGGAAAATCATAATGGTGCAGAAAATCATGGCCCGTAAAGTGAATTTCTCCTTGGTATATGCATCAAATATCTCCACTCCGGGATGCCATAATTTGCTTAAATCCTCAATCAACGGCGCTAGATACACATCTATGTCGTTTCCCGGGCTGTTTGGGTCCTGATATCAGCAAGGTCAGCATGATGTATTTGCGTTTCATACATAACCACGGCAGAAGATTATAAATGCACAATAGAACCGGCCAACTGCTCATGCTACTGTGCGGATTCACTCCATCTGCACTCAGCCCGAGCTTTAGGTTTCTTGGGTCACCGCCAAATTTGGGAAATCTTCTGTCAATATTTCTACACCTGAGGAGAATCAGCGGGGTGCCGTAATTTTCCGTCCCTTTTCCGGTTATCAGCATGGCCAACGCAATAATTTCGCTTCTTTGGCATTTGAGAACAAACGTTTGAATCTCGGTATCACGGGGAGGTACCATAGTACTTTTGCCGGTGCTTCTCTATCCGGTTTATCACTCCCCATTTTATCGCTGGTTAGATGCTTTCTACTATAACGTGATGCACCACATTTTGGACACTCGTGGAAATCTTCGTACTCATTTCGATATAATATACAATCATTTGGACACGCGTGTCTTCTCTGAACTTCCAATCCACTGGACACAACATTTTCTTCGCTTCGTAACATTATATGGTATCTCGTTTCCTTCCGGAAGCATTTCTTCAATGTTTGTAATAACGCAGTAAAACTTTTATCACTCCAACCGTTTGATGCTTTAAGGTTATACAATTTTAATACACCTTTCAATTTTGAAAATTTAGAACAACCGGGATACAATTCCTTATTAGAATCTTCGTACAAATTCTCAAATACAGAGTACTTGCTTATCATTATCAAATCCTCTTCTAAATCACGTAACATTTGATCAACATTCACAGTTTCATCTACCACCGTATCATCGGTCCCATCGTGTGGTCCATCACCACTTCCGTCACTCCCACCAGTATGGTATTCCTGATGCTCACTACCTATATCGGTTTCCAAACTCTCACCATGCCATATCCAACGCTTATATTGTTGCTTGAATCCACGTCGGATTAAATGGTTCCTCACTTGGTTGGGATTGAAAAATTTATTCATATTGTTACAATCACGACAAGGACACGACATCAGCCCAGTCCCATTCTTCGCCGTATCTTCCGTAGCAACTTTCATAAATTCATCAACACCGGCCATATATTCATTGGATATACGTGATGTTCCGTACATCCAACTGCGGTCCATCTGTAATTATAAGAAAAAACAATTAAGCACAAGGGAATATATGGTACTTTAAATGTTCACACTAGGGCTTACATGGGGCCGGTTACCATCCTATCCCACTCTTTGAATACTTTGTCTCAGTAGTGATCACTTGTTAGTCATGTTTTAGTATTTAAGGAAATTTCGGCAGCATTCCCCTTAGTTCCCCAAATATTCGGGGAACTAATAAGAGGAAATGCTGCCGAAATTTCCTTAAATACTAAAACACGCCTAACAAGTGGTCACATCCTAATTGAGACAAAGTATTCTAAGAGCAGTCTCAAAACGGGGACTATTCAAAATTAATCCCTAATGGATTAATTTTGAACGGGTTTATGACCTAAAGGCATTATTTGGGTTGTGGCTCATAAGACAATACTCTAGCTAGATACCTAATGGTGGAAATACCTTTAATTAACTATATATATTATTATCAAAATACATGATCAAGTTTCATTCACAAAACTAAACATGAGGTTCTTGTTGTACTTACAATTTTTTTGGATGCCGAATTGAGTGAGATGAAGATCGCTGCACCAGATTCCTCAATAATAGCCAATCTACAAAAATAATGAGAATTGAGTTGAGCTTTTGAAGCAAAATACACCACATGAGCCATAATATAAAAACAAATTTTAATTCTTGAGTCTCATCAATCCAAGTTAAAAATGCTTCATTAATTTGATTTATATGAGCATGTGTAGAATGAGAAATATAGATCAAATAAAAACCCTTGAATTCCTAATTTCTTGATTCTTTATGGGATTGTGCCTAAAATTAGTTAGCATTTTAAATTAAAAATGAAGGAATCGGGTTTATATTACCTCAATCAACCATCAACCGAGATAAATCAACAAATGATCAAAATGAGGAAGAGAAACACTTGTTTCGGGTAGAGAGAGTTCAGAGGTCGATAACACCTCAAAGAGGGCAGAGACAGATCGCGCACTGGAAATGGAGCAAAAGACCTCGTATTCTGGAAAGGGAGAAGGTAATTAACAAGGTATCAGGATCGGTTGAGTTAGAAAACCGATCCTGATAATCACCAGCACCGGTTAATTTGTTAGCCGATCTTGCTGGTTTCCTATCAGGATCGGTTTTTAAAAAACCAATTCTGATACTAAATAATCACAATCGGTTTTTTCTTAACCGATCTTGATGAATATCAAGAACGTTTTTTAAATCATTCTGAAAATTAAAAAAAAAGACTTTATATTATTAAATATTTGTGACTTACATATTATATTAATTTTTGGCAGGATTCATTTACTGACCGGACAATGGAAAGCATGCGAGTTGTTCTTCAATATTTATGACTTATTTTATTTCGAGTTTTAAGTATTTATCTTTTTTTTATTTCATGATAAAATTTAGGAGATTATTTTATTTCATGTTTTAATTGCATATTTTTTAAGATATGAATTCAAATCACTTGAGGTTACCTGATGGCCGGAGTACAATTGAAATAGTTGGTCTAGATTTGTTATTTGAACTTGACACAAATCTCAAAGCACAATTAATACTAGCCCCGGCTGAGAGTAAATCTGGACCGTCCCTTTCAATTGTCTTGAGACAAGAGCCTCAAGTGATACAGATCCCAAAAATATCGGGTAACCTCAAGTGATTTGAAAAACTAATGTCAGGATCAGTTAATTATAAGTTAACCGATTCAGATACTATCACGATCGGGGTTTTATGTGAAACCGACGCCGATGGTACACACACAGGATCGGTGTATTATAAATAACCGATCCTGATACTCACTGGCACTTAAAATGAGGAGCCTTCCCCTCTTCCCCTCTTCACTCTCAAACCGATCAACTTCAATTCAAAAATCTGCCATTTTCTCTCCTTCAACACTCGCCATTTCTTGCAGTAGGTTTTCATTGATCACTTTGTCAAGGTTTTAATGTCCTTCCTTTCTTTGATCTCTTTGTTTTCATTATTTTTTACGTTGTGTATTTTCTCGTATTAGAAATGCCTCCTCGCCGTCGGTTCATAACCAGCAAGGGTGATTACTTTGCAAAGCACTTCACCAAGCGAGAGTTGAAGGAGTTCTTCTACAGTGATGACCCGGCCTTGGCACTCGTAGCTGAATGGATTCTTGATTCCAATCCTTACCTCGATCCGGATAGTGACGGTGATGATGAGGACAGTGACGGTGATGAGGATAGTGACGGTGAAGAAGTTGAGCTCGCGGTGAATGAACGACAAATCTGGGCCGAGATGGTGGAGTGTTTCGAGTGCCTCCTTTTGGCCAAGGAGGATGCCATGCTCCGTTGTGAGACATGTCGCAACACATTCCATCTGGAATGTGTTGGCAAGGAGGTCAAGGAGACAAAGGACCTCCGACTTGTCAAATGGAGATGCCCAACATGCATCGACGGGCCATCAAAGACTAAGTTAATTTTTTTTTGCAACTAATTAATTAAGTTTATTTTGAGATCTATATGATCTAACTTCTTATGTATGGATGAATTTGTTAATTTACTTCTTTTGGATGAACTTGTTATTTTGAGATCTATATGATCTAACTTAATTCTATTGAACTCTTTGTTGAATGGTAAGTTACCTTATTTATATTATGGTTGTTTTTATTAATGGTTGTGTGATGCTTGATTAAATTGTGATTTGTTTGGCATATTTGTTTTAATTGCATATTTGTATGTCATGTGTGAATAATGGGTGTCAATCACAAATGAGTTGCTTGAATAATTGGTGTGGATCACAAATTATATGTTTTTCAATATACATATATATCTATATCTGCCTGAAAAGGGAAAAAAAAATGGCAGAAATACATTTATCAGGATCGGTTTTTCAATTGTTCACCGATCCTGGAAACCATCAAGATCGGTTATTATTAAGAACCGATCGTGCTAGTCATCGGAATCGGTGATCTGTAATAACCGATCCTGATTGACTTATCTGCAACTTTTTGATTTTTTTAAAGCAAAAAACGATTATTTGTTCAAATTTTTATTTTTTCTGCTTACTATATGGCTTTATATTGAAAATGCCAAATCTGGACAAATTGACGCTCATTTAGGTTGCCAAAAGTAGGTCTGGAAGAGGGGACAAGTGGGTCTACACAAATCGGTGGTTCTTCTCTGCTGTTGACATCAGAGTTTACAGAACCTAACATGAAAATAAATGTTTTAATAAATTATATTTCATGTTCAAGAGTTGAATGAAGGAGAAGGACCTTCAAAAAAAAGCATTTGTCCGATGAAAAGTTCGAAAAATCATATGTTTCTTCTATGGAATCGAAAAAATTTGAATATTATTCTATGGAATCAAAAAATTCATATGTTTCCAGGATCGGTTATTTATTTAGCCGATCTTGAATGTTAACTTTCAGGATCGGATAATAAAAAGACCGTTCATGATACTTGACAATCAAGATCGGTGTATTTTGTACCGATCTTGTTTATTATCTGGATCGGTGGATATATATCCCGATCCTGATTACTAGTTATCTCGATCGGTTAAACCTGTAACCGATCTTGATACTTAACAATCAAGAGCGGTTATCTTGTTTATCCGATGCAAAAGGTATTAGTGTCAGTGTTTTAATTTAACCGATCCTGATGAGGCGATACTGTTTACACATTTTCCACTAGTGAAAGTTTCTCCCTTATCTTTTTTTTCCCCTTCTCTGGTTGGTTCCTCCTCTCTTCTCCAAATGAAATTCTATTTCCCTCAAAAATGAAAAATCAAAATCAGAACCTCTCCTCTCTGTCACCTCAAAATATTGCGCTCTCTCTATCTCTCTCTCAAACTCTCCACTGTGACCGGAGCCCTTCTCCAACACCAACCCCAATCCTTCTTCTCCAGCGTTCTCTGTCCCGATCCCACCCCACCCTGTTAAGTCCCGTCGAAAACTTCCAAGGTGAGATTCGAAGCTTGCAAGCTCAGATTCACGAAAGGAAGAGATGTTTGCCTCCTTTCAAGTAACTCTCACACGTATCATTCTTCTTCTCTTCTTTTAGGTGGATTCATAATTTATGTTCTAAAATTTGTTTGAATAATGAGCGAAGGCTCTCTTGTATCAATTGGTCTGACAAAATTAGTTCCAATTTTCAAGATCTACTATGATTATCTGGTCCAATTCTCAAAATTAGTTCCTTGTTGTACATATTTTTAGTTTTTGAAGTTGTATACCGGTGTTTGATTATGTGCACTCAAGGTGTTCGATGAAATGATATAAGTGCACAAGCTTTTAGTAAACTGATATAATTTTCTTCGTTTGGTAAACTGATCTAATTACCGAAACAGGGATGCATTCCTTTAAAGTGTTCGACAAAATATCCGAACCAAAAAGAAATTGAAGTTAGTAATAAAAAATGTCTACCTTCACCCGTGCAGCTGCACGGCTTTAAAAAAAAGTCTACCTTCCGTCATATATTCTTTATAATAACATTAATTGAATAATTAGTGTGCCAGTTGAAACGTTCAACATTTTCCACAGATGGTCTCAATTTACTTGCATGTTAGCACTCTTATATGTTTTTTTTTCACATTTTTCACAGATGGTTTCAATTTACTTTCATGTTGCCTTCTTTGAAAAATACAAATAAAAAACAAGTTAGGACCTCAATATAAAAAATCTCATGTACTGTTCTAACAAGGCCCGTGTAAACCATAAAAAATGACTTTGATAAAAAAAAAGGAGGAACTAAATATTTGATCTCTTGATTGTTGATCTTTGCTCTTCTCATGCATATAATCCAAGATTAAAACCCCCAAAAACGGATTTGAAGTTAGTAATTGTGTGTATGTCAGTGTTAAAATGCCCTAGACCAATCCCCAAGTATACCCAGAAGTGATGTACCAGGCAACCAAATAAGAGAAAACAAAGTGGCAAACTGTTGGTACCAAACAGCCCCAAAACATCACTCTATACAAACCAAAATTAGAACCATATCTACACTTTGAATTTGATCAAACTGTTTTATGAGCTAATAAAGGACATTTTCATGGACAAACAGAAACAAATTTCATATTTTTTCTGATTTTTGTACAATTTCTGAGAGCATTTTAAAATTCTGATTCTGAAAAAAAAAATGGTACTGTACCAGGCTGGTACACGATCTGCCTCTCACAAAATCAAACATCTGACATAGCTAGAGGTCTCAGAAAAATTTGAAATTTTCTAGGGTAAAAGCTAACACTCTCCTGAGAATTTAGACACCAAGAACACAAATTTTAGCCTTGTAGATTGGCCTGTGCAAAATTCACAAAATAGGTTGTCAGAATACCAGAACTTCTATTTATGAATATCAAGATTAACACATATTTCTCTGGCAGACAAAGGCGCATCAATTGACACTGAGATAATCGTGATAATCTAGCAAGGTCATCTATACACAAGGAAGACTATTGGATACCTATACTTGACTATCAAAATGCCCTCAAGTGATATTTTACTATTGGTACCAAAGGACATGTACCAGTCTAATGGAATACAGTAAATTGTGATTCAAATAACGAGCAAAATCATGATTAGGAGTATATGCAGGTGAAAGGTTTATTCCATAAACTAGTCCTCAGCAGTTAGAACTTAGATCCGTAGTGAAGATATTTGCATTGTCAATTTCTTGTATTTTAACTGGGATGACTTAAGGCCATGTATTTGGGATTGGAGGATATTAGAGGAGCTTGATGTTGAAGAGGATTTTTATGCATGTGGTATTTTAGTTATTTTTTGGCATTAGTCATTCTGCTTTATAGTTTTCTTATCACTAAAAATGGAAATAAATATATATGGTAGTTATTAAATGGAAATTAGAAATTTATTCTAGTAACATTAAAACTTTACTATTTTGAAATTAATATTACTTTCTATACAATTTAAGTCAATTTTATTTTTTTGTATGTTTGAAGTTTGAGAGCACATGAGAAAAAGCACACTCATGCACCATTTATATGATTGTTCATTCTAATTATTTTTGGTTAATAGTTACTAATGGAGTTTGTAACTTTGTAAAAAAATATCAATGTGTATCTTTTATGATATAAAGTTGTATTATAATTTTCCTTCCCTAAAAAAATAATTAAAGTTTTTGTTGCTATGATTTATAATATAAAAATAAATTTAAAATCATTTGCAACGGTGGCTCATGCAAATAGTTAGGGCCTTCACAATAAAATAATATAAACAACATCATAAAAACATTTGCAACGGTGCCTCTTGCAAATAATAATGTCTTTTAGAATATAATAATATAAAAAAGAACTCCAAAAACAATTGCAACGGTGCCGCTTGCAAATAGTAACACAATTCACAATAAAATAATATTTGGCGTGTCTGGGGTGGGTATTATTATTTGCAAGGGCCAATAGGAGACATTAGCAAGGGGATCCATCACATATTTGCAAGCGTGATTATTTGCAAGAGCCTCCCGTTGCAGTTATATTAATTTAATCAGAAAACCAAAATCTTTTGCAACGACCCTTCTTACGCTTGCAACAAACACTTGCTCCCCTTGCAGTTACCGGAAATTCTAGTAGTGACTCTTGGGTATTAATTAGTGGATAATGTTGCGTAAATCAGATTGGTTACCATATGATTTTTGAAATTATTATTATCGCAAAAATAATAATACAAAATAGCTCTTATCTATATATACTCTTTGCTGATAAATTAGTATTTTCTTAATTTCTAAGCTGACAAATCTCTTTGCTGATAAATTAGTATTTTATCGTACTTATTGAACGAATAATAAAAAATATTTATAAAAAATATTTGTATATCTTTTATTGCAAGTATAATTGCACTATCAATCCGTAGGGCTGGCAAAATGGAACTAGATTCTTTTTTTTATATATGCATCAGAGCCAACAAGTGTGCATGGCCGCCAATTAGAAACCCGAATTACTGAACTAATTGGTTTCAAATTGAATGCAACATATTAAATGATTAGGGTCTTGTATTTGTATATTAAAAATACTAGCTAGACTTATGTCTTTGATAACTGCAGTAGTTGGGCCGGGTAATAAATGCAGCCCACCAGCTGAGAAAGTGAAATATATATTAACAAACACATATATGTAATTTAGACAAAACATGTCTAACAATGTATCAATAAGGAAAAATGTTTTTATATACATATCCATTAAAACTTAATTTTATTACTAACTTATCTATATCTGTTAAGCCCTGTCAGGCAATTAATTAACGGATAAATTATAAAAATGCATGCATAATACCACAAAATATTGCAAAAATGTAGATAGCTGTCGATCTTGTAAATTAAAAATATATCTATTACTTTTTTAAATAATACAATACACAATGTTTGAAAAAATCAACTCACGACATTACAAATAATTTATGGTCAATTGAATGATTAATAATCATCACGGTCTTAGTAGATAAGTTTGTACTTTTTTCTGAGCAGATAATTAAATCTATTTACTGCCCGTTTTATTAGTATATTCATCATATTTAATGATTTGTGAAAAAGAAATTATTAGTATTCTGTAGGTTGCAATTAAATATGATATCATTACTGCACGACGAATACGTACTTCATGGTAATCTCACAGAACATAGAAGATATTACAATAATATTATAAGCACGATGAACAATTCTCACCGTACGTACATAAGAATAAGTGAATATTAAAAAAGCATAAAAACTTTCAAATAAGTGAACAATTCTCTAAAACTGAATTCTAACTGTCAACGACAAACTAATCTTTAAACATAGAAGGTACTACTAGAAATTATGAAGCAGTTGGCTATTCACTTCTAGATACTATTCACCACCTCTTCCATTGTTGGACGGAGTGCCGGATTATTATTCAAACACTTATATGCAATCTCAATCATTTTGAGAATTTCATCCATGAATTGTCCAGTTGGTGGTTTAATGCGTTGGTCAAGGATAACTTAATTGGAGTATGATTTCCAATGGAGAGTGGATTTCCAATGCAGGAGAGCTTGTGCTTGAGATGTGAGAGAAGATTGAACTAGAGGGAGCAGAAAGAGTGCACGGAACACGAGAATGATCCTCATTGCTAAAATACTAAAAGCTCAATTTACAGATTGTGGTTAGTTATCAAGGCATCAGAGCTGGCTCTCTTATAAACTCAGTGGTGAGGCAATTCTGTGGTTCTAACAGAGCCAACAAACGTTCTTGGGCGCAACTCGAATTACTGTACTAATTGGTTTTCAAATTGAAAGCAACATACTAAATGATTAGGGATTTTTGTATATCAAAAAGAGGATACCTCTGTGTAGATTTTTTTTTATAAACCATAATTAGAAAAAATATTTTTTATCAAACCAACATGATTACTTTTTTTCTACAAAAATCATAAGAACCGAATTGTCATTTCGGTCCGGTAGATTTTTTTTTTGGACCGAAATGACAATTCAGTCCCTGTTGGTTTCACAGTTTGCCGTGTAGTCTTTGGTGTAATACCATGGGACCGAAATGCTATTTCGGTCCAGTGTTTTTTTAGCCCGGACCGAAATGGCATTTCGGTCCCAACTTTTTTTTTTTTGAGGGTTTGCATAATGTTGGATTTCTCACTTGTGTATCATATATCATATCGGATGTAAGTCAAATTGAATTTGAAACTGAAAGACAATTAAATATTTTTTAGCCGGATCATTTTTTTTTATCTCCCATAGAGGATAGCGAGTAAGAATTACACATCTTTGTTAATGTAAATGTTTTCTTAACTAAATTTACAATAATGCTATTTATTAAGCAAACTCTAAAAAAAAAAATTGGGACCGAAATGGCATCTCGGTCCGAAGTCTTTTTCAGATTTTCTGTGGCCACCTTTCTGAAAATTTGTGAAACCAATATGGACCGAAATGCCATTTCGGTCCGGAAAAAAAAAAGCGGACCGAAATGACATTTTGGTTCTTATAGTTTTATAAAAACAAAAGAAATCACATTGGTTTCCTAAAATTATTTTTTTTAATTATGGTTTATAAAAAAAATCCCTTTGTGTATGTGTTACCGAGCTGTCGTGCTCCTAGTACATTCAATCATCAATAACGAATAACTGCAGTAGTTCAGTACACTACTACAGAAAAAGAGATTGCAGACGGACATTACCGGAGGAGCTACACGGATTTCCTGCCGTGTATGAGTTGAGGGTGTATAATAGGTACCCTCTATCGACACGGATATTTACCCGTGTATATCTAACGCTTTCTACATGGATTACCAAATAAACAGCCGTGACCATACACCTGCTTGTGGCGCTCTCCATATAACCGAGCAAAACGGATATTACGTAAACGACCGTGTACGACTACTCTTTATTCACGCACATTGCAACTAAACATCCGTGTAGGTTACTTTACCTACACGGACGTTTAGTTGCATATCCGTGTCCTTTTCTTAACAAATCAATAAAAAATAAAATAATCCTTGTATCTTCGAACTCATTCTACACAGACTTTGGTCAAAACAACCGTGTCGAATTACTCTATCTACACGGACGTTCACTTTCATATTACGTAAACGACCGTGTACGATTACTCTTTATTCACGGACATTGCAACTAAACGTCCGTGTAGGTTACTGTACCTACACGGACATTTAGTTTCATATCCGTGTCCTTCTCTTAACAAATCAATAAAAAATAAAATAATCCTTGTATCTCCGAACTCGTTCTACACGGACTTTGGTCAAAACAACCGTGTCGAATTACTCTATCTACACGGACGTTCACTTTCATATAACGTAAACGACCGTGTACGACTACTCTTTATTCACGGACATTGCAACTAAAGGTCCGTGTAGGTAACTTTACCTACACGGACGTTTAGTTGCATATCCGTGTCCCTCTCTTAACAAATCAAAATAAAATAAAATAATACTTGTATCTCCGAACTCGTTCTACACGGACTTTGGTCAAAACAACCGTGTCGAATTACTCTATCTACACGGGCGTTTAATTTCATATCCGTGTCCTGTCATAACTATCGTACACGGACAACTATAAAATAATCCATGTAGCTCTCTGAAAACGATCTACACGGGTTTTGGTTAAACAACCGTGTTAAATTACTGTTTTCTACACGGACGTTTAATTTCATATCCGTGAAGCTTTCTTAACTATCATACACGGACTGTATAAAAGAATATCTGTACTCGTTCTGCACGGACGTTTGTTTAACAACCGTGAGGAATTACTTTGTTCTACACGGACGTTTAGTTTCATATCCGTGAAGTTCTCTTAACTAACATACACGGACTTTATAAAAGCATCCGTGTAGCTCTCTGTACTCATCTACACGGGCTTTTGTTTAACGTCCGTGTAGCGTTTGCTTTTGACACGGACTTATAATTCCATATCCGTGTAGGTATCGTAACTATCATACACGGACAAATATAAAATAATCTATGCTCACTCAACTCGTTCTACACGGGCTTTCGTTTAATATCCGTGTAGAATTGTCCCATTTTTTTTTCTTGATTTTTTTCATTTCTGGGCTAGCCTCCAGTTTAATTTGCTAGTCAGTTTTCGTACAAAATTCATATACCATTCTGTTTTGCTAGCCAGTTTTCCAGATAATTTGACATTAAATTATGCTTGCTAAATTCATATATGCACTAAATTATTATACAAATCCATGTTCAGCATTACAAAATTCAGATAGAGACCATCTTGACCAGCTACATCTTATATAGTCGATCTGCTCCTTGGAGTACTCAGCTTGCTTTGATGGTTGCTACAATTATAATTTGGTATTAGTTAGTAACAAGAAAAGGTAGATGCAATCATGCAAGACAGTCGCAAATATCAATTGCTAATTTAATGAAATGAGAATTATAAGTAAGCATAATATGAAAATATCAATTGCTATTATATAGGCACAATTAATATGAATTACATACCACATCTGGAAATGTGAATTGCATTCTTTCGACAAAGTCAAACATGGAAATCATCATGTAATATCCTCATTCCCAACGGTCCGCCTGTTGCGGGCCCTACAATTTACATTTAGAGGCCTATGTTAGAATGACAATAATTTTTTGAACAAAATATTAAATTATAGAATTGTGTTGTGCTCACCGGCCACCACCTCCAAATCAACTTAGCATTTAATTTCTTGTCCGTGCTGTGCAATCCTCCTTTTTTAACGTATGCAGCAAAAGCCCTTACAAAATGGAGTGACTCTAATTAGCAATTCCACAATTTGTTATAATTGGGAAAAAAATCAAACATAGTGAAAGATTATTGCTTACTTTTGCACATACAGGTAGATTGCTTTGCACTTGCTAAATCCGATCCTTTCTTTGGGCTGTGAAGAATCCACGATGTAAACCGCATTCATGCAAGGCACAATGATGATCAAACACCAGTGTCCTCTGTGGGAGGAGAAGAATTATAGGATCTTAGCATACAATACCCAGATATTTTGGCATATATAATAGTGACACACGTGTTTGCTTGACTTGATGGTGTGATTTCAATTATTTATATATTTAATCACAAGGTTATAAGTAACGTACTTCTGGTGGTATGGCAAGAGAATAAATCTCTTCTTCGCCTTAGTAGCTTGGAGCATCGTGCCACACAGGTACTGCATAGACTCCTTCGGAGCAGTTTCCACGCTTGTCGCACTAAGTATGCTGGGGTCCAGAAAAGCACACAAGTTCTTCTGTTTGCCCTTGCATTGACAACTATTGATTAGCTTCCTGAAAAATTATCATATTACATTAGAATATATTCTTCAGTGCTATACACATGATATAAACAATTTTTGGTCACTAACATGAGAAAAATGGTGATGTGCCCCACTTCGAGCCATTTATCGGACCCCGAGGCATGTAGAAAGTCCTTGAAGTCGTTGAACGACAGCATTACAGTCGAGCCATCGTGTAGAAATATCCCCGGAGGGACATTTATGAGGATATCCTTCATGTCCTCGGGTACCGCCATCAAGCGATCGTGGAGATCCCGTAAATCCTTTTCGGGAAGGAGCTTGTATTCTTCCTCGGTGAGCAGACGAGGTGGAGGTCCTGCTGGTTGGACAGGAGGGTCATGGCCTGCTGGTCCGGCAGTATAGTCAGCAATTACTGGTCCTGCAGTAGGGTCAGGTTCTGCTGTTTGGGCAGGAGGGTCATGGCCTGCTGGTTGGGCAGTAGGGTCAGCAACTGCTGGTCCGGCAGGAGAGCCAGGTTCTAATGTTTGGGAAGGTCCTTCTGCTTTGTCCCTTCGTACCGGTGACATCACGCCCTCCGTGCGACTACCATCATCTCCTCGTGTCTGTATCGAATTTTTTTACCTTTTTCAAGTATTTGAAAAGGAAGTGCTTTGAATGTAACAAAATAAATGTCGATTTACAGATTACCTGATCCAAAATAATCTGACTCTTGGGCCATTGTACGAATGACAGCCGGGCATCATCGACATAGAGCATGCCATTCCCCTCAATTGGGACAGGAAGAGGTACGCACTCCCATCCCTTCAAGACTTTGTCAATCTGTACGGCGGCATGGCCGGGAAGTAGCTGCTCATTGTGCACTTTGTCGGCTGCTGGATGTACCATGCCCTTAGCACCAATCAGAGGCTTATACCCGAGCCACAGCACGAGTTCGCATGTTGTGGCGTCCTGCAATTTCGTGCAAGTAGTTATTTTTAAATTGAAATATTGTCCAACAAGTAGTAATTGCCTTTAGAATACGAACAAGTAGTGATTACCTTTAGATGATCCAAATCATCTCCGAACGTCCCGGATGCCTGACTACTTCGCCGAACTCCCGTCGGGATGCGAGGTGCTTGCTCGGCTGGCTGCGCCATAGCTGTAAATTCAGCACGCAACATTGATTCCAACTCCTCCATCTTTGCGTCGTACTCGGCGCTCACCTCCTTGCGCAATTGCGTAACTATCTCGTCTTTGTTCACTTTCGCACGAGATTTCCTTCGAGGTTTTGGTCCATTAAATACGTCCTTCCAGCTCCTGTAGGCACCTACGCCCCTTACTTGACCAGGGTGTTATGGATTCCCGAGCGCTATGGACAAGGAGTCATCTTGCCTTTCGACCGACCGGGCACCGGAATTGACCTCCTCCTCCACCTCCAACTGTGAATAGAAAAATTAGTTATAGTAAAAGAATTAGTGATGTACACAAAGTTTTTAACACGCTTGAATTACACATAGTTCTAACGAACGACTCTTACCATTCTCTGAGCCACGGGTTGCAACGTGGGATGTAGTACTATCCTCCCGTCAGCGGTTAACTCGGACCTTGCCAATGTCCAATCTTGGGCCCTAGGATTTTTGATCCTAACCACGGGTGAGTCAGAGTCTTTGTTCAACTCCAGTATTTTCGCCCATTCTTTCGACTTACCCTGGTAACCACCCGACCCCAACTTGTGCGGATACTTGTTCATTGCAACGATCCTCCTGCCCTCCTCCCTTTTTTTCTTCACACAGCAAAGTAAAAAAATTAGCCTACTATTTTCCATTTATTAAAAAGTAAACAAACCAATTAAAAAGCAAACAAAAAAATTACAAGTTGTGAGTGGAACATCATTTCAACTTTATATTAATTCAGTTAATATTAATTCAGTTATTCAAAATAAACACCATTTCAACTTTATATATGATTGGAACAACAAAAGCAACAGGGTGTCTATTTCAGACACCATTTACGAACATAATTCAAATTGATAAAGGAAAAAAGGTAATTTTGCTGAATTTACATACCTTGAACTCGTCCGTGCTCTTCATCTCCACAAACTTCTCCCACTTCTCTTGAGTCACCCAAGGATAGTATCCTACCGGGCTTTTACCTTTATCCATCCAATCCGTACTCAGCGTGCTTTTGAATTGCTTCCAACCTTCATTCATTATCCTCAAAGTCTTATCCTTTACCACCTCCGGGATGTCATCCGGGATGTTCCACTGAGCCTGCATTGACACCCAAATTACTGCATTTAATTTCATGTACAATTAAAAAAAAAGATATTAACTGGTCCGGTGACATCACCTTCACAATGTTCCACTAGTCGTTCTTTTGTTTTTCCGAAAACATATCCCATCTCTCTACCAAGATGTCTGCCTTTTGCTTCGCCAAATTGCTCACATAACTTGAGTACCCACCCCGTCTTTTACCCTTCGCACACCCACTTTTACTGAACTCGATGTCCAGTTGCTTTGCCTCGGACGTGGACGTGCACATTGTCGGACCTCTTTTCCTTTTTGCCGAACCTGATTGGGCAGCAGCTTGGTGCTCGCCTTCTTCCATCATATCTACGTGCTCATCCTCAATCGACAGGTTCTATAAAAAAAAATAGAACTTTTTCAGTAAATACCAAAGTAAATACAGTAATACATGCAGTAAATACCAAAATTTCTTCGCAATGGAGGTGTTGAGTGTTTACCCGAGAAAGAAGAGGTAGGTTGTCGGACCGGAGAGGTGGTTAGACAGGAGAGGCGACAAAATCGAGGTGGGGTGGGGAAGAAGGACTCGATGCGGCGCGAGCTAAGTTTCGAAAAATTTGGAAAAGAAGGCGCGAGCTAAGTTATGAAAAAATTGGAAGAGCAGGCACGTAATATGTATTGTAACCCTAGTTCTACACGGATATTTCACTTAATTCATTCGTGTTGGAACACCTTTATACACGGACGTTTAATTTAAAATCCGTGTAGAAAGGAAGGAGAGATACACGGACTTTTAGTTAAATATCCATGTAGAAAGACCCTTTTCGACACGGACTTTAATTTTAACAACCGCGTCTTTTACCCTTTCTACACGGACTTTTAGTTAATAGACCGTGTCGCACCTACTAGAGATCTAAACCCTAAACCCTTTGTACACGGACTTTTAGTTTAATATCCGTATGTGATTACCTTGTACCATTTCCCCTTCAACTTTGCCTCAACCTTTTTTCCCCTTCGATTTTGTTCCCTCTCTGCCTTTGCAACTTGCATCCGAGATTTGAAATACAACTCCACAGCAATCTGATTTCATAGCGATCATTTTCTTTTTAGAAATACAACTCCACAGTAATCTGATTTCTCCAAATGCTCGACCTTCCTCTCCGAACTCAGATTTCAACTAACTCTGAAGGCACATCGTGCTCATGCAGCCTCCTGGGAGAAGTTCTTCAATCTGAGTTGGAGAGGAAGGTCGAGCATTTGGAGAAATCGCAACGAGGGTACTTGGCCTTCGAGAAATAGATAGGTGAAATAGGGCAAAGGACTCGACGCGCCGCGAGCCAAGTCATTTATTATATTCTAACTCAGATCAACACGGATACGGACTTAACAACCGTGTAGAATGAAGGAGAGCTACACAGACTTTTACTGCGAATGTCCGTGTAGAAAGAACCTTTCAACATGGACTTCAATTTTAACATCCGTGTCTATACCCTTTTGGCACGGACATTGCAACGACACTCGTGCACGAATACCTTTCGACACGGCCGTTTAATTAAACGTCCGTGTCTTTTTACAATTATACACGGACGTCTAATTAAACATCTGTGACAAAGGTATAAAAATCAGATTATTTATTTAAGTTTTGTTTAATTTGAACAGTTTCACAACGGAATTCAAAAAGTTGCCTTTTTATTATTTCTAAGGAGAAGACGAAACGACTCTTCAAAATTCTATATAATCTGAGAAACCCCCGATTGAGATTTGGAATGTTCAAATGGCCGTGCCACCGCCCCCCTCAAATGTGCCATGGCCATGGCCTCAACCCGGGTCAAATGTGCCATGGCCATGGCCCCCCTTAAATCCTCCCGAAGTCCGTCCCGAAGTCCCTGCCGAAGTCCGTCCCGAAGTCCCTCCTGGCTTCGAAATGACTCCTCCCAACTTGAAGAGGACATGGCCATGGCCCCCCTTAAATGTGCCACGGCGAAGTCCCAAGGGGGCACCCACCACCAAAGCCCTACATAAGTAGGAGCAATCCAGCCAGACCAAGGCGCCCCTGGTTTAAAAGGCCAAGGCAGCCACCACCATCTAACTAGTTTAATTAAGTTATTTTTTTTGTTTACTTTGTAGATATTTTGTAGTTTTTCTTTAAATTTGTGGTATATGTATGAGGATCCTTTCTTTTGGTATGATGTATTAGGATCCTTTTTTATGTAATATATTTTGTTCTTTAATCAACATTTTTTTTTCTACACAGTTTCTTTTTTGTTAAATACTTCATGCTATCTAAATAAATACTTTTATAGATATGAATTAGTAGTACAAAACATGTAAAATCTTTTATAGATATGAATTAAGGAATTTACAAAATCAACGAGTAAAAGCTTTAACATAGAATAATTTCTGGGATTTGCAAATAAAAACCTTTTTACACGGATGTTTAATTAAACGTCCGTGTACGAATACCTTTCTATACGGATGTTTAATTAAACGTCCGTGTAGCTCGCATTGCATTTCTACACGGATGTTCAATTAAAGAGAACGGAGTAGGTCTGATCCCCATCGGACCTACTTTTATGTTCAACGATGATGACCGTCCGATCTAATTTAAGATATGTGCGCACAGAAACTGAAATAGATACGAACGAATTTTAAACTATTCCACACGACTTTTAAAGCAAATAGACGGTGATTAAACCCATCGTAAGAAAATACGAATGAATTATAAAACCTTTTTTTCAACGATGATGACCTACTTTTATGTTCAATGATGATGACCTACATTTAATATGTTATGTACGAGAGCAGCTTGGGTCCAATGCCCATCGAACCCAAAGTGAGTTCGATGGGCTCTATGACCGTCTGATATATTTCAAGATTCGTGCGCACGTAAATTAAAGCAGATGCGAAAGTTCTGGCGTGATCTTAAAGCAGATCGGACGGTCATCGAACTCACTTTGAGTCCGATTGGCATCGGACCCAAGCTGCTCTTGTTATGTTATGTACGTATTTATTAGAGTGATTTTTGTGATAATACAAGTTAAAATTCAAAGATCTCAGATAATACAGCTTGATGGATGGGTAAATAAAGTTAAAATTCCATCAAAATTTGCTGCACTTGATTAAAGGCTGTAATCTTTGATTTGAACGGTCTCGATCAATCAACGGACTAACTATTTTTGTGCGTCTTCACAATCTCACAAGGCAAGAGTTTATGTTTCATGAAACATAAACTCTTGCCTTGTGAGATTGTGAAGACGCACAAAAATAGTTAGTCCGTTGATTGATCGGGACCGTTCAAATCAAAGAGCATTGCATTTGTTGTCTTCCATGAAAGTTTGATAAAAAATTATTTTTATTTACCCATCTATCTAGTTCATTGAAGATTGAAGTATCGTATGGCCACAAACACTTCGTGCTGGATCAAACCTCATACATAATAAATTTTCCAAACTTTTATGTTGGTTACATTCAATGTTCTCCCTTGATCATTTTAAAACAGATATGGAATGATTTCATTGCAGATCGACCGTTGATTTTCCGCTTGAAAATGAACGGTCCAAAAATATTTTTACAATTTGAAGGGACATACAATGATGAAAGTTTATAAAAATAATATGTATAAGTATTATTTGGCCATATAAGATATAAAAAAATAAAAATATATTTTTTGAATTATTTTCATATGTACTGTTGTACATGTATTAGGTGATTAGTAAATATCAAGCTTTGTTGACCGTCCGATAAACGAAGAACGGTCCTGATGTCTTCATTTAAGAGGTGGTGGGTAGATTTTCCACATTCTCTGAGGTAACATAATATTTCTGTTTAGATCTGGTTCTAGATGATGCACAAGATCCTTTAATATTTGTGCATAATAATAATTAGACGGTCGGATATAAACACAGATATTATGTTACCTTTGAGTTTATGAAACCCCCTTCTATCCCTCCTCTTTGTGGAAATTTTTTTTTTCACTTCCCTCCTTTAGCTCCCTGTCTCCCTCCCAAAAATTCAAAACAAATTTTACGAAATTTTTTGCCTAGGTTGGCTTTTCCCCGCCTCACTTTCCCTCCCCTTTCACAGTGAAATTTCACCAAATTTAAGCTTAGGGTTGGCTCTCCCCGCTCAACTGGGTTTAGGGTTATCGTGTTTCTCACGATCTGCCTCTCACGGCGCCCAGTTTACCTCTTCGACCACTCCCCACCTCCTAGGCCCGTCCTTTTTCCCGTCTCTCTCAGGTGGTTTGGGCCATGTGGCTGTCAAATTTGGGAAGGCATTTGGAATGAAGGTGACGGTTATCAGTTCCAGCAAGGAAAGAATAAAAGTATTTTTTTTTGTTTACTTTGTAGATATTTTGTAGTTTTTCTTTAAATTTGTGGTATATGTATGAGGATCCTTTCTTTTGGTATGATGTATTAGGATCCTTTTTTATGTAATATATTTTGTTCTTTAATCAACATTTTTTTTTCTACACAGTTTCTTTTTTGTTAAATACTTCATGCTATCTAAATAAATACTTTTATAGATATAAATTAGCAGTACAAAACATGTAAAATCTTTTATAGATATGAATTAAGGAATTTACAAAATCAACGAGTAAAAGCTTTAACATAGAATAATTTCTGGGATTTGCAAATAAAAACCTTTTTACACGGATGTTTAATTAAACGTCCGTGTACGAATACCTTTCTATACAGACGTTTAATTAAACGTCCGTGTAGCTCGCATTGCATTTCTACACGGATGTTCAATTAAAGAGAAAGGAGTAGGTCCGATGCCCATCGGACCTACTTCATGTTCAACGATGATGACCGTCCGATCTAATTTAAGATATGGACGCACGGAAACTGAAACAGATACGAACGAATTTTAAACTATTCTGCACGACTTTTAAAGCAAATAGACGGTGATTAAACCCATCGTAAGCAGAGTAGGTCCGATGCCCATCGGACCTACTCTCAAGTCTTAATTTGTAACTGGAAATTAAATAATATAGAGTTCAAGAGCACCAAAAATAAAAATACTTCATACATTAATTTCAACATAGGAATAGTTACTGGATAAATCATCACTTAATACCAAAACAAAAACATAAAATATATAACAAACATAAGTCTCTATCCCTAATTAAAAAACTATTCTTTCTGTCCTAATTGCCTCCCCGTTTTATCTTTTCAGGGAAGTATCTTGCTCGCTTGTCTCCTTTCTTGTTTACATTTTCCCATACTCTCTTGCTTCTTCTCAACCTTAACCAAACTTTGGGATCATCAAACTGACCGTGTGGGCCGTAAGGATCATCAGGACCAGAATCCGAATCACCTTCATAAGACTCAGGATCCGATTCAGATTTTGAATGAGAAGAGACTTCAATCACATGTGGCGGGGGTACATCCTCCCAATGAATTATGTTAGTCTTGAGACCATTCTTCCCGCAGTAATTAGGACATTTATCACCTCGTCCACATGGTCGGATTATACACGGATTTTTTGGAGGATTGGGATTTCCCGCAGTATTAGGATTTTCCATATCTGAATAGCACAAAATTATTTTCCAAGTAATTCTTAATTTCTTTTGATCAGAATTACTTGATTAAAACGGCGTCGGGAGGAGATTGCCTTTTATACCAAATTTTTCCATTTTTCTACACGGATTTTACCTTTAACAATCCGTGTAGCTCCCCTTCTCCATTAAACCCTAAACCCTTTACCCACGGACGTTTACTCTAACATCCATGTGTGATTACCTTTTTACACGGACCTTTATTAAAAAGCCGTGTAGCTCTCCTCATTATTGTGTGGATTTTAGTTAATAATCCGTGTACGTTACTATTCTCCTCATGTATTATTAAATAAAAGGCCGTGTGTGAAGTAATTGACAACATTGCGTGGTTTAACTTGTTATTTTCTATATTATTTAAAAGTGATAATAAATAAGTATACGTATTATTTGAACTCGAAATGTTTGAAACGCCAATATTTTTTACTGAAATTTAATATTTCAACTAATTTTCAAATCCTAATAGAAATATATTAACTGGAAATATTATTTTACTAATATTTAATATGTCAACTAATATGTAAAAACCTTTATGTTGTTTTGAAATAGAAATATTTTAACTAGAATATTATTTAAAAGTTGTTTCTAACAAGATAATTAAAAAGTTATTTTCGAAACAAAATAAATATTATACATCTCCCTTTTTTTTCTTTTGCTCTTTTTTTCACTAATTTCACATTACATTCGGCCCATATTCCTTCATTGTGGTCGGATCACATGTAGTTTGCTTCGTCTTGTTCTTCAATTGAGGCTACCTCAGTTTGCACGTCGGTACAAAATGGAGGTATTTCGTCGAACTGGTCATACTCTTCTTCGTCGACGACGTTTTGTACCCCAACAATTCTTCTTTTCCCAGATAGGATGATGCTCCACCTATTATCACTCGGGTCAGTGACATAAAAGACTTGGGTTGCTTGCTTGGCGAGTATAAACGGATCATCAACATACCCAACTTTATTAAAATCAACGAGTGTGAACCCGTCGTTATCAACTTTAACACCCCGGTCTTCGACCCATTGACACCGAAACAAGGGAATGCTAAGGTCAGGACTGTAAATGAGCTCCCAAATTTCCTCAATAATGCCATAAATACGACTTTGATGCTATTACGGGCCGGGAATCTCCGGATCTACTGAATTCTTGAGACGTCGCCACCAACGTCACCCCTACTATTTTGCATCGTGCTCTTATCACTTTGGGATTTAGTGTAAAATGTATATCCGTTAATTTCGTATCCTTGGAATGTTCTAACAACAATTCGGAGGTCCTTCGCCCAGCAGTCGAACAATTTCATTTACGGGCCTCATATCGGGGTGTGACTGCACCTTTCTCTCAGCCATCCTATAAATGAACGATTATGCTCGTTGGTAAGCCACTTCTGACTTCTCATGTAGTCTCTTGTTGAAGGATTGTCATGAGCTCATCTATATAGGGAGCAACATCTGTCATGTGCTGTAGTACCAAAAAATGTGCCTTTTGTAGTTCATCTCTATCAGCAACTATGGCTTTCAACCCAATTGTCCCGACTCCTTGGAGCCTTACCTCGTACCGAGACTTTGAAATGCCAATAGGACAGACACCGGTCATGTAGTTGGTGCAAAAATCAATCACCTCTTTCGTGGAATATCCTTCTATAATGCTACCTTCGGGTCGATGTCGGTTCCTTACGTATTTTTTCAAAATTCCCATGTATCTCTCGAATGGATACATATACCGCAGGAACACAGGACCACAGATCTTGATTTCTCTCACTAGATGAACAACAAGGTGAACCATAACATCGAAAAAAGATGGCGGAAAATACATCTCAAGTTGGCAAAGAGTAGCGACGACTTCCACCTCCAAAGAGTCCAGTATTAGAGGGTCTATTACTTTGGAATTTATTGTATTGAAGAAAAAACAAAGCTTCGTAATGGTTTGACGGACGGGCTTTGGTAAAACCCCACGAATTGCAACAGGAATCATATGTGTCAATAAAATATGACAGTCGTGAGATTTCAGACCGACCAGTTTCAGGTCCTTCATCGACACCAGCTTCTTAATATTCGAAGAATACCCTGATGGGACCTTAATACTACGGAGGCATTCACAAAAGCTTATTTTCTCTTTCTTCGACATTGTGCACATTGCGGGGAGTAGGTATGTGCGCTTCCCTTTCTCCTGCGATGCAAGCTCGGATCGTATTTCTATTTCTACTATGTCTTTTCGAACTTTGATACCATCTTTAGTCTTCCCTAGAATGTTCAATAATAAACCAGTCAAACTGTAGCAGACATCTTTTTCAACATGCATGACATCTATGCAATGTCTCACTTCTAAATATTCCCAGTAAGGTAGGTTTCAAAATATGGACTTCTTTTTCCAAATATTCTTCGGTGGTTCTGTGGCACACTTTCCAAACACAACATCAAAGTTTTTAACAAGCTCGAAGACACCCTTCCCATCTAATGGACGACGGGCCACTCTAAGCTCAACTTTCCCGTTAAATGCCTTCTTCTTCTTACGATATGGGTAATTAATTGGAAGAAAACTACGGTGCCCCATAAATACATTCTTTTGACAATTCTTCAACCTCAGCACCTGCGTATCATCTTCACAAATAGGGCACGCTATTGCTCCTTTACAAGTGTAACCCGATAAATTTCCGTACGTGAGGAAATCATTTACGGTGCAAAACACCATGGCCCGCAAGTTAAAGGTCTCTTTCATGTACGCATCCCACACCGGGACGCCATCACGCCATAATTTTTGGAGGTCCTCAATTAATGGTGTGAGATATACATCTATGTCATTTCGGGTTGTCCTGGGTCCTTGGATTAGTAATGACATCATTATATACCTGCGTTTCATGCACAACCAAGGAGGAAGATTGTAGATGGCTAACAGAACTGGCCAAGTACTGTGCCGACTGCTCATGCTTCCAAACGGACTCATTCCATCTGTGCTCACCACAATCTTGAGGTTTCTTATCTCAGAACTAAAATCTTTGAAATGTCTATCAAAATTTCTCCACTGAGGAGAATCAGCCGGGTGTCTTAGTTTACCGTCCTTTTTGCGCCCTTCTTCATGCCAACGCAATAACTTCGCATCTTTGGGATTTGCAAATAACCGTTTGAATCTCAGTATTATCGGCAAATACCACAACACCTTAGCCGGAGGCCGGCCCTTTTTGCCGTCGTCACAATCAGTAGTGCCCTGGTCCTTACGTTTATACCGAGAAACACCGCACTTAGGACAAACATGTATGGCCTCGTACTCATTACGATACAATACACAGTCATTCGGACATACATGTATTCTTTCGATCTTCAAACCCATTGGACATATCAACTTCTTCGCCTGATATATTGTACGGGGTAACTCGTTATTATCTGGGAGTATTTCTCCTAAAAGCTTTAATAAGGACGTGAAACTCTTATCGGCTCCAACCATTGTCTGCTTTCAAGATTAAATAATTTCAACACAGCTGACAGTTTTGTAAATTTGGTACATCCGGGATACAACGGTTTTTTGGATTTATTAGACAAATATTGAAATTTATTATAATTTTTATCACTTATTTCATCTTCCATATCATGTAACATGTCCTCCAGATTATCAATATACTCGTGTACTACATTTTCATCGATATCCGTCTCCAGCTCATCATCGTCGTTGCGATCAAGTTCAACATTATCAAAATTTTTGACATTCACATCATCATCGCTGAAATCAAGTTCAAAATTATCCAAAATTTCTACATTCTCATCGCTTACTTCACAACGGTTAGAATTCTTATTGGTACAACTACTTTCCCTAAATTTCTCACCATGCATGAACCAACATGTATATCTTTTCTTAAATTCACGACAAATCAAATGAGCTCTAATTTCTTGGGAGTCCCCAAATCTTAAAAAAAAATTACAATCTCTACAAGGACACAAAATGTCGACTTCCTTCATCTTCACTCTATATCTTTCAGCGAATTTTATGAACTTATCAACGCGACCCAAATATTCTTCACTATCACGTCGCAATTTATACATCCAACTTCGATCCATCTGTAAATTAAATTAAAAAATGATTTCAATTAATCATGGTCAACATGTAAATTGGTACCAAATTCTAGGCTTACAAAGGGCCGTTTACACTCCTAACCCACTCTTTGAAAATTAGGTCTCATATGTGAACACATATTAGCGAGATTTAATTAGTATTTGAGAAAAATTCGGCTTCATTTTCACTTAACTCCCCAAGTATGCATAAAACCACATACTCGTAGGAGCATTAAGGGAAAATACCGTCGAATTTTCCTCAATTACTAATTAAATCCCGCTAATATGTGTTCACATCCTAAATGAGACCCAATATTCAAAGAGCAGTCCCAAAACGGAGACTATCCAAAATTAATCTCTATTGGATTAATTTTGAACGGGTAAGGACCTAAAAGCATCAGTAGGTCGGTTATTGGACAACAATACACTAATTACACATGATCTAAATAAGTAAAAATAAGTAACATAAATTAGAGGAAGAAAAGGAAAATATATATATATATACACTAACCTTAGAAAGATAGAGAGGAGAAAATACAAACTTCAAAGATCTCAGATAATACCAGCTGCTGGCCTTTGCAGAAATCAGATCAGCATCCAATACAGAGAGAGAGAGACAGTATTAATTACTTGATAAAAAAAAACAGCGCTGGAAGGACTCGGACCTTTTATACCAAAACCCTACAAAGACATCTCTACACGTATCTTACGTTAAGAAATCCGTGTAGCTCTCTCACAAATCATACACGGCTATTTGTATTTAAGAACCGTGTGTATAATGCTAGCCTTTTCTAGGAATTTATAAAAAAATCTGTGTATTTAAGATAGGAGAATGCGGTTCTACACGGATTTTCAACAAACAACCGGATACATTTACTTTCTACACAGATCTTTCATTAAGAAATCCGTGTAGCTCTCTAACAAATCATACACGGCTATTTGTACTTAAGAACCGTGTATAATGCTAGTCTTTTCTAGGATTTATAAAAAAATTCGTGTAGCTATTCGACACGGATATTCAACAAACATCCGTGTACAATTACTATTGTACACGGTTTTTAGTTAAATATCCGTGTAGAGTCCTATGTATTTTTTGGGTTTTTTTTTTTCTGGGTTAGCCTCCAGTCTTGCTGAAGCTGCAATTCAAGCCAAACTTAATTAATGTCGGCAATAAATTCAAGCCAAAGCTGAAAGGGCACCATGATTTGTTCATACTGGGAAATTGCTTCAGATGCTTAAAAAAGGGGCATAAGAGCATGAATTGTAAGAACCAAAAGACGTTTCTTTAATTGCCAAGGCACAAATCACCTCTTCAAATTCTGCAATTCACTTTCTTCTAGTAATACATTCAATTCTTCAGTTATCAAAGGGAGTAAGTACATGCATGGCAATAAAGGAGAAGGTAAACAGACTAAGGAGACTGAGAAAACTATTGAACAGCCACAAGGATCTATAAAAGGAAGGAACACATTTGCACAGAACCACCATCGCTCTTGACATCACATTCATAAACTGAAAACCATGGCAACACCACCAAATTGGCAAACTATGCAAATGCAAGATCCGGCTAATATCCAAAATCGCATGGAAGAGCTCAGGGTCTATTTGTCTCGACTTGATCAAGAAATAGCGGAAGAAAATCAGTTCCTTCTTCGCTCTGCAATTGTATTTGCCGGGCCACACTACAATGACCACCGCATAACAACACGTTTGGCGAGTGCATTGGGTAGAATTTTTGAAATTTCACCACAGAATTTCATAATTTTTGAAATCGACCCATCTATTGGAGACTTTGTTGCCACTTTCCCAAATTCAATTATGAGAGATGCTACGGTCGAGGTGGGCGTCTTTTTTCTTGACCGGGATGTTGGAGTCCAACTGGTGGAATGGACGGAAGAATTAGGCATGCTCCACGAGCCCACAACCCACCGTGCTAGAATTAGGCTGCACGGTGTTCCTCTCCAATATTGGAACAAGGAAGACCTCTCTGATCTCGTATCAGGTTTTGGCTATTTGGTAAGAGTGGCTCCTTTCTTTAACTATGGTAATTATGAGGTGCTTCGTGTTTTTGTGGCTTGTCATGATCCAGTAAAAATCCCAAAAAATATCCTTCTCATTGACAACCCAAAATCAACAATTGTGCAAGTGGAATTAGAAGGATACTTCCTCAGAGGTGGAAATTACATGCCACCTCCTCTGCTCCCCCCTCCATATATGAGAAATCCACCTCCACATGCACCTCTACCACCCTCGGATTCTCAAGGCAATAACTCCGATGATCGTCGCATTAACCGCCGTCAAGCACCTTATGACAGTCGCAGGTTCGGGCCAGGTGGGCGTCAACTTTAGTAGAGTTTGAAGTTGTCAGTTATATCAAATGTTTAGGTTATCTTTTAATTTTGCAAATTCGGGCAGCAAATCTCATTGTTTAGGGATGCTAAAAATTATTATGGAAATTTATAGTTCATTGATGAATAGAATTAAAGTTTTCGTGTCCTATATATTTTTTGGGTTTTTTTTTATTTCTGGACTAGTCTTTTCTACACGGATTTAAAAAAAAAAATCCGTGTAGCTATTTCGTACACGGATATTCAACAAATATCTGTGACAATTACTATTTGGACACGGTTCTAAGTTAAATATCCGTGTATGTTGTCCTATATATTTTTTTTAATTAACAACTTTTTTCTGGGCTAGCCTCCAGTTTTGCTAGCCAGTTTGCTACAAAATTCAATATTGAGTTTACCCGCAGTTTTTCAGATAATTTGACATCCAGTTTTCCAATTACAGCACAAAAATTATACTTAGCATTACAAAATTCATATTTAGCATTACAAATCCATGTTCAGCAATTACAAAATTCATAAATTCATCTCCTTATTTACAATTACAGCGCAAAAAATTACTAAATTCTCTATATTTTATTTAATTACAAGAACATGCTTTATATTTGAAACACAAAATCGGTGGATGGCATACAAACTGGTCAATTAATAAGGGTAAACTAAAAATTCATGTACACTAAATTATACAAAATTATACAAATCCATATTGAGTATTACAAAATTTAAATTGAAACATTATACAAATCCATATTGAGCATTACAAATCCAAGAAAAAAGAAAACGGGTCAAAAATGTAACACACTGTGGGCCGGGCCATCCAAGAAAAAAGAAAGAAAATATCAAATTGAAGATAAGCAACCTAATTATCAGTAAATAGGAAAACTACATTATTTCAATAGGGAGGTGTACTACTATAGGTCTTGAGTCTTGGTGTTATTAATTCGTTTTAACGGTTTTTAAAGTTCAAATAGTCGATATGAAGTGCTCAACATGCATGTTCTCCATATTAAAATATACTTGAGACCAAATTTTTTATTTTCTAGAAATATTTTACTTCATGGATTTTGAAAAATTATAAATTTTCATATTTTATTTATTTATTTTTATTATTCAAAGCACTGATTTTTAAAAATCCATAAAAAATAGTTAAATTTTTTTTTTTAAAATGTTAAATTTGGTTCCCAAGCACATTTTAATATTGAGAAGATGTTCAGCACTTCAGATCGACTATTTGAAGTTTGAAAATAACAAAACCAAATTGGTAGCATCAAGGCTCAGAAACTACCACTTTGATCTTAGCCAACCTCTCTCTCTCTCTCTCTCTCTCTATATATATATATATATATATATATATATATATATATATATATATATATTTATATATAGGAGTTGGCTATGGTGCAACGCGTAGCATAGAGGGCCTCCGTGGTACGGCTCAATATTTGAGTTTTCAAAATCCTAATGGTCGATCCGAACCGTTGAAGATGATCTGCATATGAAGATGTACTTGCAAATTAAATTTTACATTTTTTAGATTTTTTTACTATTTTTTTAGATAGGTAGAAAAATACTTTATCTGAATGGTACAGAATTTACATATCAAGTGATTTTCTACCAATCTAAAAAAATAGTAAAAAAATTCTGAAAAATATAAAATTTGGTTTGCAAGTACATATTCATATGGAGATCATGTTGAATGGTTTGGATCGACCGTTACGATTTTGAAAACTCAAATACACGTAGGATATTAGCAATTTCCTATATATATGTGTGTGTGTGTGTGTGTCTCTCTCTCTCTATATATATATTATAATTACTAGATTGGGCAACGGGTACGAAATATCGTTATCCGTTTTGATAACGAAAAAAATCTTAACCCGTACCCATACAAGATAAGTTTACGAAAATAAAATCTTACCCGTACCTGTCATATCGAATACGGTACGGATCGGGTAAATGAATAAAAGGGTGCCACTGACATGCCTAATTCTTGAGCCAAAAGAGCTCATCACTCTCTCTATCTTCTTCTACTTTCAAGGAGACCCCAACATGCAACTTGACGATTCAATTTTGCAAGAACAATTAATGAGATTAAGATATTAGTAACATCAATTTTTTTCTTCGGCATTCCAAGCTCACCGAGCGTACCACCCGATGAGCTTGATGGAAGATGATAGAGATTATATTGCAGATATTAGTGGTGGTAAGTTGTAAGAGTTGATTAACAATGTAAAGGTGTTAGGTAGGAAATAATTAGTAGAGATATTTAAGATTAATCACAATCAAATATGTAAAAAAGTCTCGTGTTATTGTAATTACATAGACATAATCAATACAAGATTCTCTCTGTCATAAAATCTATTATTGTCATTCACTGATATTTTTGGTGATGTTGATATCCATATTTAACACATTAATTATTATAGTCCCACAACAAATTATATTTAAAAGAAAAAATAAGGAAACGGGAAAAAAAAATTAAAAGAGGAGAATTAGCGGGTGTCAGGTGATACAAAAGAAAAAAGGAAACGGGTCAAAAATGTAACACACTATGGGCCGGGGCATCCAAGAAAAAAGAAAGAAAATATCAAATTGAAGACAAGCAACCTAATTATCAGTAAATAGGAAAACTACAATATTTCAATAGGGAGGTTCTACTATAGGTCTTGAGTCTTGGTGCTACCAATTCGTTTTAACGGTTTTTAAAATTCAAATAGTCGATATGAAGTGCTCAACATGCATGTTCTCCATACTAAAATATACTTGAGACCAAATTTTATATTTTCTAGAAATTTTTAATTTATGGATTTTTAAAAATCACAGTTTTTGATATTTTATTTTTTTTTTATTATTCAGAACACTGATTTTTTAAAATCCATATAAAAATAGTTAAAAAATTAAAAAAAAATGTTAAATTTGGTTCCCAAGCACATTTTAATATAGAGAACATGTTGAGCACTTCAGATCGACTATTTAAAGTTTGAAAACAGCAAAACCAAATTGGTAGCATCAAGGCTCAGGAACTACCACTTTGATCTTAGCCAACCTCTATATATATATATAGGAGTTGGCTACGGTGCTACGCGTAGAGGGCCTCCGTGCTACGGCTCAATATTTGAGTTTTCAAAATCCTAACCGTTGATCCAAACCGTTCAAGATGATCTCCATATGAATATGTACTTGCAAATTAAATTTTATATTTTTTACAATTTTTTTACTATTTTTTTAGATAGGTAGAAAAACACTTGATCTGAATGGTACAGAATTTTCAGATCAAGTGATTTTCTACCAATCTAAACAAATAGTAAAAAAATTCTGAAAAATGTAAAATTTGGTTTGCATGTACATATTCATATGGAGATCATGTTGAACGGTTCGGTTAGGATTTTGAAAACTCAAATACGCATAGGATATTAGCAATTTCCTATATAGTGTGTGGTGTGTGTGTTTATGTATATATATTATAATTACTAGATTGGGTAACGGGTACGAAATATCGTTATCTGTTTTGATAACGAATAAAATCTTTACCCGCACCCATACAAGATAAGTTTACGAAAATAAAATCTTACCCGTCCCTGTCATATCGAATACGGTACGTATCGGGTAAATGAATAAAAGGGTGCCACTGACATCCCTAATTCTTGAGCCAAAAGAGCTCATCACTCTCTCTATCTTCTTCTACTTTCAAGGTGACCCAAACATACAACTTGACGATTCAATTTGCAAGAACAATTAATGAGATGAAGATATTAGTAACATCGATTTTTTTCTTCGGCATTCCAAGCTCACCGGGCATACCACCCGATGAGCTTGAGGGAAGATGATAGAGATTATATTGCTAATATTAGTAGCGGTAAGTTGTAAGATTTGATTAACAATATAAAGGTGTTAGGTAGGGAATAAATTAGTAGAGATATTTAAGATTAATCACAATCAAATCTATAAATAAGTCTCGTGTTAATGTAATTATATACACATAATCAATACAAAATTCTCTCTGTCATAAAATCTATTATTGTCATTCACTGATATTTTTTGTGATGTTGATATCAATATTTAACACATTAATTATTATTGCCCACAACAAATAATATTTAAAAGAAAAAATTTAAGGAAACGGGGAAAACAATTAAAAGAGGAGAATTAGCGGGTGTCAGGTGATATAAAAGAAAAAAGGAAACGGGCCAAAAATGTAACACACTGTGGGCCGGGGCATCCAAGAAAAAAGAAAGAAAATATCAAATTGAAGACAAGCAACCTAATTATCAGTAAAACAATAATTACTAAGTATGTGACCAATAAAACAAACATTAATTACTCACAAGTCACAAGTAATGGTCTTATGACCATTTTTCTAATTAAATTTTCTAAGTATGATGCATGCGCAGACAAAAGGTTGCTCTTTTTAAGGTTGACAAAAGGTTGCTTTATTGATACACTTTAGACTAATATATCATTATTATCCATATTTGCATGCAAAAGGGTGTACAAAAATTTCTTCATATAGTCAGTGCCGCCACACTTGATTTTAATGTTTTTGGTATAATGGAAAGAAAAGGGTTCTAATGGTTTAATTATAAATACAGCTCTAACAGTCTCCTGGGAGGAAGGAAACAACCCAACAAAATATTGAGCAATATTTCTTTTTCTTTTCAAGCACCATGTTTATTAGTAAGCTTTTCTTGTTATGGCCAATAGCAGTCGGCCTAATGCTATGCTGTTTATTCTCCATCCCCTGTGGGGCCAAGATTCATTATCGTACTTTTGTTGTAAGTGATTTCTCTGCTATCACAATTCACAATTAATGTCTGGTATGATTTTTACTATTATTTTTTCAATTCACGAGTTATACTTTGAATATTCAAGAAATAAAATAAAATCTTCACAAGAAATATATGACTTGAAAAATATAACTTGCTATAATTGAGAGTTAGATTTTACAATAGTTATCGGATTGAAAATTATTCAATGTCCAATGTAATTTGCTATCTGAATCCGCTTGCCTCATCATCAAAAAGGCATCATTTTTTCTTTTCCGAAAAGGTAATCCAACTCATAACCTTATTGTTGTCTCTAACGGCACCTAGAGGAGAATGAATATGGTGACTTAAAGAACTTTAGACATTTTTCGTGATGGTAGGTAAAACAAACAAACAACAACAATCAATTAACAATGTAAAGTAAATAAATAGAGTAAGAGAGATTGACATGCGGGATGTCAACGGAGTTCGGCTTAAAATACCTACGTCTTCGAGGCAACACAACCTCGTCAGCGTGTATTTCCTATTACCCAATGAAAAAAATAATACAACTCGTGACACGTGAGCCCAACACACATGGGAAGTCACGGACAACTCGGGTACAAGGTTGAGCCTAGAATCTCGAGTTGGAGAGTCTTATGCAGAGGATCGTCACAAAATTATGAATATATGTGAGCAAGAACACTCGAGCCGATGAGCCCTTCATGCCCTACAAGCAGGAAGTCACACGGCTATTCCAAGGGAGCACTAAAGTAGATCTCTAACTAAATCTAGCAGTAGATTAGTTAAGTGGATTTGAGATAATCAAAGAAGTATTGAAGTTTTAGCTCTTCAAAGATGAAAGCTCTCAAGGACACAAAAATAAGTTTTTTTGAAATTTACAAGCGGCTAGCTCAAATCTGAAGTTAGGTATTAATTCTATTTATAGAGGGAGCTTCAGATCTAGTATTTTAACCGGTCGTTCAGTACGGTGATCTTCCGCTCAAACGGATAGTTCAAATGTAATTGAAATTATAGTTTTCTCCTTTTTGAATTATACACTATTCGTTTAGTACATTTATCTCCGTACATAATAGATATTATGTTTCATCCCAATTCTATGTAACTTGAATAGCGTACAATACGGCAAACATCCGTTCGGAGCAGAGTCAATCTGGGAAGTCCCTGGATGGTACAGAACATTCCGTTCTGAACAATTGCTAACCGGAATAATTATTTTGTACTGAAACGCTTCTCTATCCGTCCGGTACCATTCAAAGCAGTATGTACTTAACGGTTTGCTTTCGATTAGAACGGGTAGTTCTAGAAATCAACAATCTCAAATTTACTTTACTTCTCTATTTGATATTACAATTTATAATCTTAATCTTCGCAAAATTTTGTTGATTTCCTTGGTTCTTCAAACTTAATCTTGCAATTATAATGTTATTGAACCTGCAAACTCACACATATAAAGAAATCGTTAAATACAATTATTGTATGTTTTGCAAATTAGTCAAACAGTGTAATTAAAAGATTGCATAGAATGCCACACATCATGTGAATCTTGTTGTTGAGAGTAGATATTGTATATAGACTTCAACTTAGACTTTAATATACATTGTGGGGCTAATTTAAAAAAAACCGGACCGGAGCTCATGATAGGCGGCCTAGACAGCAATTCAGAGCGAATTGGGAGTCAATTACTTTGTACAGTTCTTTCCGAATTCTATCTTACAAAATTGTGTTTATTAATTTTATTTATATAAGCATGATAGGTCCGGACAGTAAATTTTCTTTCTCATATTTAATTTTTGTTAATTAAAATTTGTATTCAAATTTCATATGACTTACAATTATTATTTTGTATTCATATTCGAATACGTATTCATAGGTTATCCTTTCTGTATCCATATTCATCAAAGATGGATTTGATTTTAAATTTTGTTGACATATGTTTACTAACGGTATTTTTATTCGTATCCGCTCATTAAAAGGCGGATACGTATTTGATATTAGCATTATCCACTCTGAATTGGCTCTGTTTTCATCCCAAGATGAAAGCACTATACTTGCATAAAAGGAACGAGTGAGGTTATGGTATTTTGCAAAGTACGGATCGGTCATTACTACTAATCTATATCTTCATTTGTAAAGTCTAAACAGTCGATCCGAACCACTTAATATAATCTCCATATAAAATGTACTTGGATATTAAATTTTACATTTTTTAGAGACTTGATATGCTAGGTTTAAAGACTTCATATGTTAGGTTTAAAGATTTGCACACATAGGTTTAAAGACTTACACACGCCAACTAGCATACGTAGGTGGTCTTGGTCAAATGTAGTTAGAGTTGGAGGATTTGACCGGTAATTTAATCTGGGAGACAGTTCTCAGGTTTATAAAAGCTTAATTGTTTTGTTCTCAGAAATGTTGAGAAAAATTATAAATCATATTTTTCTTAAATATTATGGTAACAAAGTGATTTTATTCACATAATTCAGGGTACAAATGTACAATACATTTATTTGATTTGATAAATGTACAATACAATCCATACATACAAAAATAAATTAGAAACCCGAATGATAATTATATAATTATAAAAATCTGTGTATGGAACAAATTCAAGGATTAATCAAGTAATTTCTAAGCTAAGCTCTTGTTCTATATCGCACTGCCGCCATTATATATCGTCTCTCTGTTTTTTGAAAATCTTCGCAGAGATTGCAAAGTTGTGAGGTAAAATCGAACTCTCAACTTTTAGTTAACCAACAATCTTAAGACTTTTTTTCTAGCCAACTGTGCTACCTCTCATTTCTCATATATCATCTTTCTAATTTTCGTCGAACTCACTTATCTCTAAACTTATACTACATTTCTATTCGAATTCACACTCGCTACATCTCTGACCATCACAAGATCAACATGAGTCAGACGAGTTGTTGGCAAAAATTCGCTCAGGCGAGAAAATTACTAGAAAACCGGCTCGTCTTCATCCCATTCAGGCTTTGGTTTACATAACACAATTAAACAATAAAAATACATACCAGCTCTTCCCAAAGGAAACAAAGTGAACTTAAATAGTGGAAAAAATGGTCAAATCTTCTATGCTTTTCCAGCAGGTATGCATCGCAAACCCAAGTAGTGATCGGTACCAGTTCAAATAAAATATATTTACAGCTAGCGAAACCAAACTATCAAGTATAACTTGTAACTTGATATATATATATATATATATATATATATATATATATATATATATATCTTATTTTTTAGATTTTCCCTTAAACAGATTCAAGAAACTACCTACACCCGGCTCTGTAATAAGACAAAGAACATTCTAACTGTCAATGGATCATATCCGGGACCCACTATCTCCGCTCGCAAAGGCGACACAGTCTACGTCAAGGTCATCAACAGAGGGAACAAGAACATCACCATCCACTGGTATATACACATAGTACATACATAAAGAATATGTTATTAATTTGCACTATTAATTAAGGAATTATTTCAATACATGCAAGACTAACATGTATATATTCGTCTAATTTCTATAGGCATGGCGTAAACCAGCCGAGGGACCCATGGTCAGATGGACCAGAATACATTACTCAGTGCCCTATCCAGCCAAGAGCCAACTACACACAACGAATCCAATTTACGGACGAAGAAGGCACGCTGTGGTGGCACGCACATAGTGAATTAGATCGTGCGACTGTTCACGGTGCTATTGTTATTTACCTGAAGCTCAGAACCACCTTCCCCTTCCACAAACCCCATAAAGAATTCACGTTGATTCTAGGAGAGTGGTGGAACGAAAACATAACAGATGTGTACCAATCTGTAATTCATGCATATGGCAGTCACTTCAAACTGTCTGATGCCAACACCATCAATGGACAGCCTGGTGCCATGCTCATCAAATGGTAATTTATTGTTCCCGGTACAGGAAGTTGTTTATTTATAATGCAAGTTGTTAATCCTCCAAAAGATGGAGATTCTCTTTGACAATGTTTGTTACTTTATCAATTTAAACAAAATTAGCACCAAATTTATTATTTTTTTCAAATATAATGTGATCTAAATACATATATCTTTCATTTTTATTTTTGTTGTAGAAACTTTTAAGGTACAAGTCGAACAAGGCAAAATGTACCTACTCCGTGTAATAATTGCAGCCACGGAAAATGATTTCCTTTTTGCGGTTTCCGGCCACAATGTAACAGTAGTTGGAACCGATGCCAGCTATACGAAGCCTTACTTGAATGAATTTATCATGATTACCCCGGGCCAAACGATGGACCTTCTCTTACAGGCCAATCAATTGCAAAACTCATCTTCCCCCTTTCGTTATTACATCATCGCGCATACATACTTTGATGGAACTTCTAAAGCCACTGGAGATCTTAATATGACCGTAGCTATTCTAGAATACAAAACTAATCATTCCACGGCATCATTAAGACCGGTTTTCACCTCCTTACCAAAATACAACGACACTAATGCATCAGAGGCATTCACTAGAGATCTTCGCTCGCTGGCCAACTCAGATGACCCAGCTGTCGTAACCCAAACTGCCGATGTCAAAATGTATATCACGCTATCTGCGAATACACAAATGTGCCATAACATCTCATGTCTTGGTCCAAACAATACTAGGTTAGCTACTAGTATGAACAATGCTAGTTTCCAAACCCCGAAAATTGATGTGCTAGATGCATACTACAATTCTATTGCCGGTGTGTACACCACTGACTTCCCTGACCAACCACCAAACTTCTTCAATTTTACTGATGCCACTAATCAGGAGAACCGCGCATTTGTTGATAAATCAACAAAAGTGAAAGTGCTCGAGTATAACTCGACCGTGGAGATTGTGTTTCAGGGCACTAACTTAGAATACGGAGAGGTCACCCATCCCATACACTTGCACGGCCATAGATTCTATGCCATTGGAAGAGGAACCGGCAACTTCGACAACAAAACAGATCCTCTGAGTTACAACTTGGTTGATCCACCACATCAGAACACTTTGGGTGTGCCGAAGAACGGTTGGGCAACTATCCGCTTTAGGGCAGCTAATCCAGGTGAGTTTATTGTTTTTCCTTTTTGTTGAATATCAAATTATTGAGTCTTTTTATTGATTTAATTTGACAATCAAAGGTGTTACACAGCTGCAATGAGAACGGCCTATTTAGCAATATGTGATTAGATAGTTGATCCGAACTAACTAACTAGCTCGGCAAAATTAATCAAATAGTAGATTAAATTAGTTATTACAAATTGTTGTTTTGAGTATTTTTCAAACACTAATCCTCAACATATATTTTGTTTTTCAATTAACTTAGGAGTTTGGTTCATGCACTGTCACTTAGAAACACACACAATATGGGGAATGGATGTTGTGTTTATAACAAAGAATGGTAATAGTGCAGAGGCAAAAATACTGCCTCCCCCTGCCGACAAGCCTCCTTGTTGATTTTACTCAAGCCTTGTATTATTATTTTATTTTCAAAGGTGAGTTTGCACTGATTAATTTATTGTATCTTCGTAAAGAAAATATTATGGTTGGTTGGATTCAATTTGTTACATTTGTAAATGGATAAACGACAGCAAGAGTATAAGCTGGATTGGGGAACAGGGAGATAAACCGCAACCAATAATAAATAAGATGGATGGTTCTTTTAATATTGAATTATATTTGTTGAATATTTGTTTAATTATGGATATATATGTTGAATGTTGAATATTATCTTATGTATATTGCTTATGTTGAATGTTGAATATTGTGATAATTAAATTAAATAGAGTTTGTACAACCAGCTTGTGTGAATTAACTTTAGTTGATTTACTAAAATAGTGTACAAGATCCATTGGTGAATTATTTCTAGGCCCAAAAAAAAGGAACTCAAGTGATTGGGCTGAGATAATGAATCACCTCTAGAAGAGATATTTGACCCGCAAGTCCTTGAGGCCATGTTTGGTTGTGGAGTAAGAGGTGGAGTAAACTCCTTACTCCATACTTAAGTAGCTTAAGTAGTCAAACGAGGAGTAAAAGAAAAGAAGTATGGTGGAGCAAGATGCGAGTTAGTCCGGACCTCTTCAGGTGGATTAACTTACACTACTACATAAAAAGATATTGCCCACGGACATAACTGGAGGAGCTAGACGGATTTCCTGCCATGTAGGTGATGAGGGTGTATGAATAGGTAAATAATTACACACGGATATTTACCCGTGTGCAACTATAACGCTTTCTAAACGGATTACTTTATAAACAACCGTGTACAAACACCTGCCTGTGGCACTCTCCATTTTACCGAGCTACATGAATATTATGTAAACGTCTGTGTACGACTACTCTTTCTACACGGGCATTTAATTTAATATCCGTGTAGCTTACTCTTTCTACGGACTTTTAATTTCATATCCGTGTAGCTCTCTTAACTATCATATATCACGCACAAATATAAAATAATCCGTGCAGCTCTCTTAACTCGTTCTACACGAACTTTGGTTAATCATCCATGTAGAATTACTCTTTCTACACAGACTTTTAATTTCATATCCATGTAGCTCTCTTAACTATCATACACGGAAAAATATAAAATAATCCATGTAGCTCTTTGAACTCGTTCTACACGGACTTTGGATAAATATCCGTGTAGAATAACTATTTCTACACGGATGTTTAATTTCATATCCGTGTAGCTCTCTTAACTATCATACACGGATAAATATAAAATAATTTGTGTAGCTCTCTTAAGTCGTTCTACACGGACTTTTGTTAAATATCCGTGTAGATTGTCTTCTTCTTTTTTTCTTCTTTTTTTTTCGTTTCTGGGCTAGCCTCCAGTTTAATTTGCTAGCCAGTTTTCCTACAAAATTCATATAGACCAGATTCTGTTTTGCTAGCTAGTTTTTCAGATAATTTGACATCCAGTTTTGCTTGCTAAATTCATATACACTAAATTGTACAAAATTATACAAATTCATGTTGAGCATTACAAAATTCAGATAGAAACCACCTTGCCCAAATACATTTTATATCGTCGATCTGCTCCATGGTGTAATGATCTTGCTTTGATCCTTGCTACAATTATAATTTGGTATTTAGTTAGTAACAAGAAAAGGTAGATGCAAGACAGTCGCAAATATCAATTGCTATTAATGAAATGAGAATTATAAGTAAGCATAATATGAAAATATCAATTGCTATTATATAGGCACAATTAATATGAATTACATACCACACTTGGAAATTGGAATTGCATTCTTTCGACAAAGTCAAACATGAAAATCATCATGTAATATCCGCATTCCCAACCCTGTTGCGGGCACTACAATTTACATTTAGCGGCCTATGTTAGAATGACTATAATTTTTTTAACAAAATATGAAATTATAGAATTGTGTTGTATTCACCAGCCACTACTTCCAACTCAACTTATCTTTGACTTGCTTCTCCGTGCTTCTGAATCCTCCAATTTTAATGTATTGCACAAAAGCCCTTACAAAATGGAGTGACTCTAATTAGCAATTCCACAATTTGTTATTATTGGAAAAATCAAACCAAGTGAATTTTATTGCTTACTTTTTTACATTAGGGAAGATATATTTGCACTTGTCAATTGGGACCTTTTCTTTGGACTTTGCAGAATCCACAACGTAAACCACATTCATGTAAGGCACAATGATGAGCAAACACCAGTGTCCACTGTAGGAGAAGAAGAATTATAGGATCATAGCATACAATACCCAGATATTTTGGCATATATAATAGTGACACAAGTGTTTGCTTGACTTGATGGTGTGATTTCAATTATTTATATTTCACTTAAGGTTAGAAGTAACCTCTGGTGGTATGGCAAGAGAATAAATCTCTTCTTCTCCTTATTAGCATGGTGCATCACGCCACACAGGTACTGGATAGACTCCTTCAGAGCATGTTTCAGATTCGTCGCATTAAGTCTGCCAGGGTCCACAAAAGCACACAAGTTCTTCTTTCTGCCCATCTTCTCATAATTTTGGAGTAGCTTCCTGAAAAATTATCCTATTACATTAGAATATATACTTCAGTGCTATACACATGATATAAACAAATTTTGGTCACTAACATGAGGAAAATGGTGATGTGCGCCACATCGAGCCATTTATCGGACCTCGGGGCATGTAGAAAGTCCTTGAAGTCGTCGAATGACAGCACGATAGTCGAGCCATCATGTAGAAACATCCCCGGAGGGACAGTGATGAGGATATCGGTCATGCCCTCGGGTGCCGCAGTCAAGCCGTCGTGGAGATCCCGCAAATCAGCGGGTAGGAGTTTGTATTCTTCCTTGGTGAGCAGACGACGGTCAGGTCCTTCTGGTTGGGCAGGACATTCAAGTCATTTTTCTTCGTACCTCCGTACCGGTGACATCATCTCCTCCGTGTGACTACCATCATCTCCTCGTGTCTGTATCAAAGTTTTTACCTTTTTCAAGTATTTCAAAAGGATGCTTTGAATGTAACAAAAGAACTTGATTATTGAAAGATTACCTGATCCAAAATAATCTGACTCTTGGGCCATTGGACAAATGACCTCTGGGCTTCATCGAGCACCAACATTTCCACTCAATTGGGACAGGAAGAGGTACGCGCTCCCATCCCTGCAAGACTGAGTCAACCTGTACGTGGACATGGTCGGGCCTTAGCTGAGCATTGTGTACACTTGCAGCTCCTGGATGTTGTTTGACCCTAAAATGTCAAGATCATGGTTATTTGGACATGGGTGCCATTTAACTACACAAATTGGTCAATTAAAGATTTAACCATACTTTAATTTGACACAATGCCACAAAATGAGAAATGAAATTTGCTGAACAAAATACATGATTAAATGCTATTCAAATAATCATGAATTTTGACATACGACACATTTCTTAATTCAAAATGGTTAGAAAGATAATAAATCATAAAACTGAAGTCCCTGATTGGTGCCACGTGGCACAAGGTACCCATAGCAAATACCCTAATCAATTCGGGTACAAATGGGGGTGCACTAGACCCAACCTTACAATATGAGCCCACTAGTCATTGAAATAGAATAAATTTCGCTGGTTCAAGGACATGGGTGCACCCGGCTCACTAAAATTAAATATGTGAACCGAATTGGCAGTGGAATGGCTCATGATACGCCAAGTCCAACTAAACCCGAAGTCCAGTTAAAACCCGGCGTTCCAAACTCATTTGTCCCTTCGTTTTGCGTGAGCTTGGTGTTAGTGTTGTGATCTAGAAGTCAATCATAGGATGATTGTTTTCTAAGTTTCGTTCATGTAATTGGATGATATATTTATCATTTTGTTCCTTGAGTATTTTATTACTTATAGATCATTCGGGTTGAGGACCTGAAATTATGGAACTCTATATATGAGTTAATAAATACTCTAAAGTGTCCATAGTCTTGGTAATTAACAAGGAACATTAATTATCAGCATAAGATTAGCATTTGGATTAGATGATGATCATGTTCTGCAGATCATGTGACAAGGGGTTGTCAATCTAATTAAATGAATACCTGATGGAGATCAGGGGATTGGACGTGACCAAAATAAAACATTTAATATGGATTGTGTTTGTATCATTAATGTTTTATTTGTGTCTTGAATTCTAAGGTATGAGATGATTGTTTCTCTCACATGAGAATACATATTCGTGGGTATTATCCAACGCTGTCAGTAACTGGCAGTTATACAGATTCTATCTCAGTATGTATCTCTCGTGTGGAGGGATAGTAATTATCAATAATACCAATGTCCCTCATGTAAATGAGTGATGATATCACTGGGCCCCCCTGATGAAATAATACAATTATGTGCACATATGATTAAGGAGTTAATCATAATTACTTAATTATTTCGGAATCAAGAAACGAGTAGATTTATAAGAATGACACATTCCTACCTTAGATCTATTCATGATATCATGAGACATGGAATTGACAGGAGACAATTGTTGCTTAGGAATCGTGATACAGTATGGTACTTATCATCTGTATTATTTGGGTAACTACAATGCATATTGCTAGGTGCCGCTTGTAGTTTATGGAATCGAAAGGAGTTTCAGATTCCATTGTCATTTGACATAGATCCTACAGGGTCACACCAATAAGAAGTTAATTAGAAATGCTCCTTAATTTATTTGACATGTATGACATGATAAATAAATTGATTTCTCTACTAGAACATGAGAAATATAATTATTAGGAATAATTATATGATACTACAATTAATTAGATTAATTGTATTAATTCAAATAAGAAAAAATAGAACTTAGTCCAATAAACAAAGTCCAATGACTGTTATTAATTGTGGCCCATATTTGTGAATTGTTTTCTTAATAACTACCACGTTTTCTGAAAACTGCTGTGCAGTGCTGCTTATTTTGACCATATCTCACTCATACAAAGTCGGTTTTGAGTGTTCTATATTTTTCTGGAAAGGTAAGAGAAAGATCTAGAATTTTGTCTCTCTGGAAGAAAGCCAAAATCGAATCAAATCCTGGTCAAAATCATGGTAGAACGTGGTGGTTATTTTGGACCACCATGTTCTGAAAACTGCCGCACAAGTTTCTTATTTTGATCATATCTCTCTCATCCAAAGTTGGTTTTGGGAGTTCTATATCTTTCTGGAAAGATTAGAGAAAGATCTAGAACTTTTTCTTTTATAGGGAAGCCAAATTCGAATTAGATCATGGTAAAAAACGTGGGAGAACGTGGGGTCAGTTTTGGAAACTGAATTTACATTCCTCATTTGCTATATATACTTTCCCTCTCATTCCTATTGAGAGTGATTTCGTTTTTGGAGTTGAAGTTCTGCCAAGAACTCTCTCTTTCTCTCTTGTTTTATATCTCATGTGTTAAGAAACCATAAACCCTAAAGATCAAGATCTAAATCTCTTGAAGAATAGGGATTAAGGAGCAACCAAGTTAGTACTCGCTAGCAAGAGGAATTTTTGGTTTCTAATTAATTTCTTGGTGGATACCGTGGATGACTTCTACTTTGGAGTCTCATCTTGGTGCAAAGATATTCTAGGCACGCACGCATCAACCACCAAGGCGCTGCAAGGTATCAACCACCATTAGCATCAATAAGGAGTGGAGGCTACAACCCTACATCTCAAGGACCTTCCTTTCTTGTTTGGAGACAAGAAACTAAAGATATGATGTTTAATGATTTGGAAATTGATTTTGGTTTAATTTCAATCACACATGATGATCTCCTTTGGTACTTTTCTTGTCAAAAATTTTGAAATTCCGCTGCCTTAAGTATCATAAAATCCAACAGTGGTATCAGAGCATAGGGCTTATGTGTTATTGATTTTGGCCAAATTTCCAAATAATATTAGTCAATTAAATCCCAAAATATGAAATTTTAGTCATGATGTTGGGAATTAATTGATTAATAAGAATGCATGAATTGTTTATGCTTGTGTGCAATTGTTGCACAAAAGCTAATTCTGTTTTGTAGCGAAGAGTGAGTTTGTGTGGCTCATGATTTAAATGCCTTGTGTGATGTAATGAATGTTTGTGTGAATGCTTGTAAGTTGTAACGCGGCCTTTGGTGCCTCATGATATTAATTAATTTGATTAATTAAATAAATAAGGATGTAAACTTGTTTCTCATGTAATTCATTCAAGACTTGCATGCCTATTACATTTGGGATTGAGAATTTTAAATGTAATTTCAATTTCTATTAGAATAGTTCTAAGTAGATTTTGGGAGGGCATAGGTAATTAAGTTGCTCAAAAGGTGACTTTGAGCGTGGAGATGGTGGAAGGAGCGACTATTGCGGAAAGAGTTTTCGCAATAGCCTTAAGTTGCTCAATAGGTGACTTCAGCCATGGAGATGGTGGAAGGAGCGACGATTGCGGAAGGTGTTTTGCAAGAGCCATACAAACTCACAAAGCATATGTGATATGCTTTATGTTTGTATTTTATATAAATCCTATGAGAGTCATAGGATAGGTATGGGTGTATGAATCACACGACTACCTAAAAATTAAATAAGTCCAGAAAAATTAAGTGTCATTCCCTTACTTCTCTATCCAGATCAAACTATCGATCGTTAGTTGATGGGACCTACTCAGTAGGCATCACTTTCTATCTTTAGGAAATGTGGGGCATGACGGTCATGTCGAACCAAATAGAGAGAGGTTTACTTGACAAGAATAATCCAAAATGGTTTTGGGCCTTGGGGAATAGTTTATTCAAACATAAGATGGTTGGATAAACACCAAGAATCACCCGGTTGTGATTGGCAAGGGGTTGCCTACCTAAGATAGCTAAGTTCAAGTTTCATGCCGACGCTGGCTTGTCTTAGTGAAAATATGGATCTTGGACCTGCTACAAAATTAGACTTAAATTTTATAATTGTAGTGGGAGTTTTATTATTGTGGTAATAAAACACATAAGCATGAACTTAACTCAAACCTTCTAATTTGTAAATCATGTCGAAAGAATCTTCCTTCTCGTTGTGTTCTCTTTTGGAAAAGAAAAAATTGAAAAGTGATGGTTCAAATTTCATGGATTGGCATCGCACCTTGAGAATTGTTCTCAGGTGCGAGAAAAAGGAATACGTCTTGACTACTCCTCTTCCTAACGAACCAGATAATCATGCAAACCAGAAAACTAAGGACATGTACATTAAGCACGTGGAGACGAGCTTGATGCATTGTGCCTCCTAGTAGTGGTGATAAGTCTCGAATTGTAGAGATGATTTAAGACACAATTATCCTACTACAACATGGGCTAGCTTATGAAAAGGTTTCAAGAGCAAGCCTATGTTGAGGGGTACAACGTGACCAAAGAGTTTTGTGGCATGCATGATGGCTGAGGGTACCTCCGTGAGTGCTCACACGCTCCAGATGATGAGCTATGTGGAGCAGCTGGAGAAGCTTGAGTGTCCCGTGGACAAGGGGTTGGCCACAGACATCGTGTTTAACTCTCTGCTATTTAGTTATTCTTCATTTATCAAGGAATGGAGAAGTATCTGGAAGAGTTGCATAGACTGCAGAGGTTGACATGTAGAAAGGAGTTTCTCATGTCCTTGCGGTCGGTGTGGGAGGGAAGAAAATCAAGAAAGGTAAAAGACATTGAAAGGGAATTGTGCAAAATACTTCGTTTGAAGTTGAGAAATGTTCTTACTTCATTGAGTATGTTTGAAATTGATGTTTGAGCTTGCTACCTCTTGGATGATTTGCTTTGGTCATAAAATCCCATTTGAGATTAGGAATCAAGTGCTCGAATTTGTATGCAAAAGGAAATGGAGGAAGCAAAGCAAGACTGATAAGGTCACAAGATATCTATGTTGCAAGTGTTGCGACTATTGCAATTATGAATGTCTCATTGCAAAGATGTTCTTGTATTATAGATGTTCCTATGAAGAACAATCTATAAAATGACTTTACACAACATCAATTTCCAAAGGAAAAGTAAGACTCAATAAGAGAGTATGACTCTCGTTGCCACATAGGTCAAATAAACAAGAATTGCAGAGAAGTCTGACTTCTTAGTCCAAGTTGATTCAAAATCAATTGTGACGAATGAGTCTTGTTTAAAAGAAATGACTAGGTTAAACTTTTCACAATGTTAGGTGAAAATGCTTATTGGATCCATTACATATGATGTATGTGGGTTGATAAGCAAATTGAGTTGTGTTTCAATAATTCATCTCATCTACTGTGGTTTGACAGTAGTTATGTCCATAGTGAGAATAGCCCTTTGCTGGCCTTAGGTATGTCCTTTGGTTCACTTAGGTGCTTACTTATTTATGTAACATAAATCTTGAATTCTTTTGAACGGTTCAAAAGGATTTAAGAGCGAAGTTGAAAACAACTCGATATAAAGGCATAAGCTTATGAAAGCAGAAAATTGAGTATGAAATTCAAATGCTCATGGTTTGGGATGGTCCCATGACTTACTCTCTAGGAGCACTCAAAAGGAGTTTTGGTGGTTCCAAGATACAAGATTGAACTTGTTGGTTCGATCTTGAATGAGCAAAACTAATTTGCCAATTTCAACTAAAATGTCTGAAACCAATGCATTCACACTGAACAAGGTGCCATCGAAATCCGTAGAGAAGACACCATATGAGATATGGCATGGAAAGGTTCCTAATATGTCTTTTCTAAAAATTTGGGGTTGCGAGGCTTATATCAAACGGTTGATATCAGATAAGCTAGGACCCAAATCTGACAAGTGCTTATTCATTGGATATCCCAAGGAAACTAAGGGATATTACTTCTATAAGCAGTCTGAAAGCAAAGTGTTTGTTGCCAGACATGCTGTGTTCTTGGAGAAAGAGTTTCTTTCAAGAAGAAGTAGTGGGAGTAGTGTGCAACTTGAAGAGGTTCATGATGCAACACTTAACAGTGAGATCAGGTTAGATCCCATTGTCCCACCCATGAATGTAGAGGCTAGTGGGAGTCAACAAGAACCTATTTTGCAACCAGTTGCGGAAGAAGTTCAAGCTCCGTCCCACGAATCATTTTCACAAGGAGTTGTGGAAGAAAGTCAAGAGGCAGATCCACAAGGGGTTGTGGAGGAAGCTCTTGAACCTCAAGCACCTGTTGTTCGTAGGTCAGCAAGAGTGAGTCATCCGCCTGAAAGATGGTTAGGGCTCCATAAGGTGACAGTATAAGATACTGAAGATCCTTTGACCTATGCAGAAGCGATGGCGAGTCCCGACTCTGCAGAATGGCTAGGAGCCATAGAATCCGAAATACAATCTGTGTACGACAATCAAGTATGGAACTTGGTTGATCCTCCGGTAAGGATTAAGCCTATTGCGAACAAGTGGGTTTTCAAAAGGAAATCGGACATGGATGGGAACTTGACTACTTACAAAGCACGGCTGGTTGCGAAAGGTTTTAAGCAAATTCAAGGAGTTGATTATGATGAAACCTTCTCGCCCGTGGCTATGTTTAAGTCAATTCGGATTATCTTAGCAATTGCCGCATTTCATGATTATGAAATATGGCAAATGGATGTCAAAAACTGCGTTTCTAAATGGGGATTTAGAAGAGGATGCCTACATGACACAACCTCATGGTTTTGTGGATCCTAATAATGCTAAGAAAGTTTGCAAGCTTCAGAGATCCATTTATGGACTGAAGCAAGCATCACGAAGTTGGAACAAACGCTTTGACAAAGAGATCAAAATGTTTGATTTTGTCAAGTGCGACGAAGAACCTTGTGTATATAAGAAGGTAAGTGGGAGTGCAGTCATTTTCTGGTGTTGTATGTGGATGACATACTTCTGATTGGAAATGACATTCCTTCTCTGAATTCTGTGAAAACTTCATTGATGAAGGTGCTCTCAATGAAGGATCTGGGTGAAGCTGCCTATATTCTAGGCATCAAGATCTATAGAGAAAGATCTAGGAGACTCATAGGATTGAGTCAAAGTGTGTACATTGACAAAGTGCTAAAAAGGTTTAGCATGCAAGATTCCAAGAAAGGTTTCTTGCCAATGTCATCTGGCATCCCTTTAAGCAAGAAACAGTGTCCTACGACGACTGTTGAGCTTGATTGCATGAAGAGAGTACCATATGCTTCGGCAATTGGTTCTATCATGTATGCCATGATATGCACCCGCCCAGACGTGTCATACGCGTTAAGTGTGACTAGCAGATATTAGGCTAATCCAGGATTGGCACATTTGACCATTGTCAAGAATATCCTAAAGTACCTCAAAAGGTCTAAGGATATGTTCCTTGTCTATGGTGGGGAATCTGAGCTCGTTGTAAGGGGTTACACCGATGCTAGTTTCCAGACCGACCATAACGACATGAGATCGCAATTGAGATATGTGTTCATTCTCAATGGTGGTGCTGTGAGCTGGAAGAGTTCCAAGCAGGAGACCACAGCTGATTCAACCACCGAGACTGAACACATAGCGGCCTCGAAAGCTATGAAGGAAGGATTTTGGATCAAGAAGTTCCTGGCCGAACTTGAAGTGGTTCATAGTTCTTTGGATCCTGTAGAGCTCCATTGTGACAATAGTAGAGTTATAGCACAGGCCAAAGAACTAAGATCACACTAGAAATCCAAACATGTTTTACAAAGGTATCACCTGATTCGAGAGATTATCAATCGAGGTGATGTAAATGTTTGCAGAGTTGATACGGACGGCAACACAGCTGACCCGCTAACAAAGCCGCTTTCTCAAACAAAGCATACGATGCACACTGTCTCTATGGGTATGAGATACATTAGAGAGTGGATTTGAGATTGTGTAAGGCTACACTTGTTTAGAGCTTTTATGCATGGAGATGTATATGGGATTGGCTCTAGCTCAAGTAGGAGATTGTTAGTGTTGTGATCTAGAAGCCAATCATAGGATGATTGTTTTCTAAGTTTCGTTCATGTAATTGGATGATATATTTATCATTTTTTTCCTTGAGTATTTTATTACTCATAGATCATTCGGGTTGAGGACCTGGAATTGTGGAACTCTATACAGGAGTTAATAAATACTCTAAAGTGTCCCTAGTCTTGGTAATTAACAAGGAACATTAATTACCAGCATAAGATTAGCATTTGGATTAGATGATGATCATGTTCTGCAGATCATGTGACAAGGGGTTGTCAAACTAATCAAATGGATACCTGATGGAGATCAGGGAATTGGACGTGACCAAAATAAAACATTTAATATGAATTGTGTTTGTGTCATTAATGTTTTATTTGTGTCTTGAATTCTAAGGTATGAGATGATTGTTTCTCTCACATGAGAATACATATTCGTGGGTATTATCCAACGCTGTCAGTAACTGGCAATTATACAGATTCTATCTCAGTATGTATCTCTCATGTGGAGGAATAGTAATTATCAAGAATACCAATGTCCCTCATATAAATGAGTGATGATATCACTGGGCCCCTTGATGAAATAATACAAGTATGTGCACATATGATTAAGGAGTTAATCATAATTACTTAATTATTTCGGAATTAAGAAACGAGTAGATTTGCAAGGATGACACATTCCTACCTTGGATCTATTCATGATATCATGAGACATGGAATTGACACGAGGCAATTGTTGCTTAGGGATCGTGATACAGTAAGGTACTTATCATCTTTGTTATTTGGGTAACTACAATGCATATTGCTAGGTGCCGCTTGTAGTTTATGGAATCGAAAGGAGTTTCAGATTCCATTGCCATTTGATATAGATCCCACAGGGTCACACCAATAAGAAGTTAATTAGAAATGCTCTTTAATTTATTTGACATGTATGACATGATAAATAAATTGATTTCTCTACTAGAACATGAGAAATATAATTATTAGGAATAATTATATGATAATACAATTAATTAGATTAATTGTATTAATTAAAATAAGGAAAAATAGAACTTGGCCCAATAAACAAAGTCCAATGGCTGTTGTTAATTGTGGCCCATGTTTGTGAATTGTTTTCTTAATAACTATCACGTTTTCAAACTGCTGCGCAGTGTTGCTTATTTTGACCATATCTCACTCATACAAAGTCGGTTTTGAGTGTTCTATATTTTTCTGAAAAGGTAAGAGAAAGTTCTAGAATTTTGTCTCTCTGGAAGAAAGCCAAAATCGAATTAAATAGTGGTCAAAATCGTGGTAGAACGTGGTGGTTATTTTGGACCGCCATGTTCTGAAAACTGCCGCACATGTTTCTTATTTTGATTATATCTCCCTCATCCGAAGTCAGTTTTGGGAGTTCTATATCTTTCTGGAAAGGTAAGAGAAAGATCTAGAACTTCGTTATCTGGAGGGAAGCCAAATTCGAATTAGATCATGGTAAAAAACGTGGGAGAATTCACTTTCCCTCTCATTCCTTTTGAGTGTGATTTCGTTTTTCGAGTTGAAGTTCTGCCAAGAACTCTCTCTTTCTCTCTTGTTTCATATCTCATGTGTTGAGAAATCATAAACCCTAAAGGATCAAGATCTAGATCTCTTGAAGGATAGGGATTAAGGAGCAACCAAGTTAGTACTCGCTAGCAAGAGGAATATTTGGTTTCTAATTAATTTCTTGGTGGATACCGTGGAGGACTTCTACTTTGGAGTCTCATCTTGGTGCAAAGGTATTCTAGGCACGCACACATCAACCACCAAGGCGCTGCAAGGCATCAACCACCATTATCATCAATAAGGAGGTGGTGGCTACAACCCTATATCTCAAGGACCTTCCTTTCTTGTTTGGAGACAAGAACCTAAAGGTATGATGTTTAATGATTTGAAAATTGATTTTAATTTGATTTCAATCGCACATGATGATCTCCTTTGGTACTTTTCTTGTCAAAAATTTTGAAATTCCGCTGCCTTAAGTACCATAAAACCCAACACTTGGAGCACTATGAGCCGATAGGGACCAGTATATTGTCCATAGTGAAACAGTTGCACCCCAATGATATAATAGAAAGAGAGAGGCGTTCTCTAAGGCCGACAAGTGGGCCCGGGCTTGTCAGCCCCATCCCCTACCTTTGCTCTCTTCCGATGACAAAAAAATGGAGAAGCTCGGACCCTATAAACTAAATCCCTGAATGCAAAATTGAGAAAACAAATGTGCTTCTCACCTCTCTGCGATGCTCCCTGCTAGTGTAATTAAGAGAAGGAAGAGGGGATGAAATGGATTCGGGTTTGCTCACTATCGGGTATAGTATGAATTGGAGTAGGCCGAGTACAATTACACCTCTCAAAGGGTTTAAAGGGCGTCGTTGGGATCTCATATGACTACTGTAACCCTCAATTGAAAGAGCTTGCTTGATTTGGGAAGTGACACCCGACGGGTCATGAAAGGAAAAATATATTTAATCCGAAAATGGAAGTTGACAAAGAAGGGGATATAATGCTACACAAGGCATGTTAAGGGTTACATTGTGCCTGCTTGGTGCTGCCTCTTAGTGGTTATGATACACTAAACGTATTATGGACCATGATAAGCCAATTTGACTTAAGGAGCATTGTATTGCACTGACCACTGTACTCCCTGCACTAAATTGGCTCTATGTACGGCTAGCCTGACATCCAAACAAGCTGCTAAAAGAGAAGGATCCATTCTTCCATGCATGAGCAAAATCACCCATCAATGCATGAAAATCTCGGCCATTAAATGCATTAGATCAAAGGGTCAATATCCATTCATGATTTAGATTGCCAACATGGCCAATGATGATTGGTTTAAGCTACTGCTTCATGATCAAATCTGAGGCATTGAAATAGAATGAAGAAAATGAAGGGTAAAAGATGAAGCCAACATGGCATACCCTAAAACCCTAAACCCTATGCTCTAGCCTATATAAGAGCATCAAATCAAAGAAGAAAAAGGATCAACAGCTAGACATACACTCAACAGAAATCAATAGAAAGAAGCAAGAAATTTTGGTTTTAGATTTTTGAAAGAGCAAAAAGAAAGCTCAATTCCCTTCCTTAGCCGAAATCCAAAACAGAAAATAGGTAGAAATTTATAATTTTGATGCAATGTAGAAGCTTAGAGAGCTTGATGTTCATGTATATTAACCATGAAGAAAAAAAAAGATGTTCTTGCTCTAAGATTTTCTTTCTTTCCCTTTTATGCAATTGGAGCTTCTTTTTGTTAATCTCTTCCTTTTCTCTTTTCTTTTAATTTCGGGTTTGATGAAGATTGAGTGTTTCTAATTCATATGAATGAGTTTAGAAGCATGAAATCAAATGAATAAATGAACTCCTTTTATGTAATAATAAAATATTATATTAAAAGGATTAAAAATGAGAAATAATAAATAGAAGAGGCAATTAATAGCTTTATAGCTGATCTTTAAGCCAATGATTCTAAAAAGAACAAAAAAAGAAGTCATAAACATGCATTTTATGATTTTCTTGCTCCTCTTTGTCTTCTCTGCCTCCTCTCTTCCTTTTTTCTTCTTTTCTTTTTCTTTTTCTTTTCTGTTGCAAGAAGGAAGGACAAAAATGTAGCAAACACACATAAAACACAAAGATAAATATATAATAAAAAGGGAAATTTTATATTATAAGAAATATAAAAGAAAAAGATATTGAAAGTTGATGTTTAACTACATCCTTTTAATTATCTAATTCTCATGTAATTCTTTTAATATAAAATCAATTAAAAGTGCAAAACAAATGAAAAAATTAAATTAAATGGCATTCTATGGATTGATGTTTAACTACATCTCCCTACTTGTGTCATTTTGGATTTTTGAAGGACTTAGATGCATTAAAAGAAAATAAAGTAAATGGTATATTAAAGGTTGATGTTTAACTACATCCCTTTGTATATTATGAACTTTGTTAATCTCTTAAAGGGACATAGATGCATAATCACTAAAATAGAGAGCAAATGAGAAGAGTGAAACTTTAATCCCTATGATATGATGCTCAAAGACCCTTTCATGTGAATATGCAAATGATCAAGGACCTATATGCATATCTTCATAAGTGCTAGCAAATGACATATGTGATGCTAGTACCCCTTTAATCTTTTAATGACCAAATCTTGATGCAATTTCTCACTTATAGCATAATTAAGATAAACACCATATGGTACCAGTGTACAGTACCTGCTATGATTAATAAACCCTATACTGGTACAGTACAAGCACAGAAAATGCCTAAATGACCTGCTGGTACAGATCAGCCAGTGCAGGCTGATCTGAAAACCAAATTCAAATTATGTTTGAGCAGTTAGATAGAGGATGAAAAGACAACCAATTTAGACTTAAACCTTGCATTTTCCTGATTTTTCTACTATTTTCTAGCGATTTTCAAACTTGGGTTTCAGAAAATAAAAAAACTGCTGCTGCTGCATATTTACATGCGTATCCCTCTGTCCATTTCTTCTCTTAAAAATAGAAATAAAAAGTACAAAATATTCAAACTTCATACATACATTGTTGATATATTATACTACAAGAATAACATGAAAATCATACATGTCATTAATGAAATTCATATGAACTTCATGTTCAACTCAAACCCGAAACCCAAAGTTCAAATCCATGCCCAATAGCAATCCTTCTCAAGTTTGATATCCCTTGATCCCTTTCAAACATGCTCAAAATACAATATCCCAACCCCAAGTATATCCTTCAAGCCAAAATACCATATGCCAATGCCAATTCGGTACCAAACCAGGGAGCTGAAGTTTAAACATCATCCAAACATTAATGAAACTCAAAATTGAGTGTGCCTGGAGCTTCCTCATGTCCAAACAATGCTAAATGAGCAAATAATTGAAGAAGAAAGCAAGAGAGTCGATGAAATCAAGTTAGGACTTCAAACCAGTACCGAGAAATCAAGCTCAGTCGTACCGTCACCTCCGGTGATCAACCACCGCCGACTATACATCCAACAGACCCACATGCCCAAGGCGATCCTGATGGTACCTTTCCGTAGCCTCGCCGTGACCGGAAACTTCGCCGGAGTGATAGCCGAGCTAAGTCCTAAGTCGGGTTCCAAACCCAGTTCATATCTCAGTTGCGCGATTTCTAAAGTAGCCAGAGCCGCTGGATCTTGGCGCCAAGAGCACACCTTCAAACCAAAAATCCAAATCTTGATGTGAGAGAAGGATTTAAACGGCCAAGATTGAAATCTAGTAAACAAATGATCCCCTGCCAGAGGGACCCACATGTCAGCAGAAATCAAGAACTCCTGAACCAATCTCCAAGCTCTTGCACACATCTCAAAGCCCAAGCACTATTATTAAAAATTTTACAACCGAATCCCGAAGCACAACACAAATCTCAAAGGCCCAACACATATCTTAAAGGCCCAGTACAAATCTTGAAGCCCAAATCTCAATCCCGCAGCCCAGAAACATTTAAAAAAGGGAACTTTATAAAGAGGTCCTCCTGACAGAAATTCTTTACAATGCAGTCCCTGGATATTTGTAAATAAGCCCCTAATTATATAAAATCTCTTCAGATAAGCCCCTGGAAACCCAATTTCCATTCCAGACCCTGTAAAAAGCCCAAATTACAAATTCCAGTCCCTCCAGCTTCACAAATAAGTCCCTGGAAAACATAAAACTTCACAAATAAGCCATTTTTAGTCCTTTTTGGCCATAACTTATTCATTTCAAATCCAAATCAATTCAAACCACCTCCAAGTGGACCCAAATTAACTCTTTCATGTCTCTAAACCAAAATTAAATATAACTAAATATCATGCAACCTGTCAAATGACCAAAATCCCCCTTTTTCTCACATTTAAATCATTTCCTCTTGAATAAAATATAAATAAAATACAAATATATATTTTCTAAAACACAAATATGTTTCTAAAATGGATAAGAAGATATAATAAATGTACTTTAATAATATTCATCGCATCTCATACACACACATTACTTAAATACCCAAAACAATGAAAATCAAATGAAAACTAAAAGACCAAGTACATGAGTTCTCCCCCTTTTAGCCCCATTATTCAATTCACTTAAATATGCACAAATCCCGGAATGGACGAGGTATTCAGCATGGCTTGGAAGGGTCATCTGATGTAATTAACAGCGGGGGCTTGCGCCCGCTGGGAGTTAAACGTCCCCACAATCATTAAACTCTCTTGAAAGACTGATCATGAACAATAGGTCTGTCGAGGGTGAACCAGAAGGAATTGTAGAAAGAAACGAATGTCTCAAGTTCGATGTTCTCTCCCATGTCTTGAAAATAGAGAGCATTGAACCACGAGACATTTAAGACATTGCACACACCTTCCACCGTTGTGTAACTTTCTGCGCCCTACAGGTTTTGACACGCCCGGTGGGACATTCTCCTCCTCACAGGTTCGGGATCCGATACGAAGATAAAGGGAACATACTCAAGTAGCCAATGACTTCAAAACACTCAAACAACAAGTCGTTGGACCATTTGAGTTATGTCATTTGATATCTCGTTATTAGACCTATAAATCCGACCAATTTTTGTACCAAAATTTGTGTTTCAAACCACCAAATCGTGTCTTTTACATTGAATATACATTAAATATCTATAGAATGTGGTACTGCTGCGTTTTCATTCTTACTTTGCAGAAAACGAGCGAAATCAGGGAAATTGTGAAGTTCTGGAACTATACACGCGGGCCGCGCCACATCCGAAGCGGGCCGCATGAAACCCTGACGCGACCACAGACGCAATCTCCATTTTACACACGCGAGGAGCACAGACACACGGACCGCGTCCACTACACGCGGGTCGCGTGAGTCTATTCCGGAAACAAAACAGAAAAGGAAACAGAGGCTCAATGAAGGAAAGGTCAGCAGAAAGGCTATATTACAGGATTCCTTGCTACAGGGAGTCCATATTCTATTCATTATTCTACATTCCAGAGAGCGAGAGACAGATTCTAGGGTTTGGGCTTGACGGCTAGCTTGGAGACGAAGTTGAGAAGCGAAAGACGAAAGTTCTTCACGGATCTTCTTTGTATTTCGGGTTTTGTCATGACTATTTCATCTATCATTTGTGTTATTTGTTCTTTGACTATGTGTGAGTAGTTTACTTAGTTTCTAGGGTTACGATGTAGTTTGATACTTTGTTTTGTATGCATGTTGATTGAATTTGTGTTGAATGATAGTGTTTAATTGTTTGAGTATTATTCTAATTGCTTTGTTGAAGTTGATTGAATGATTCTTGTTTGTTTACTGTTAGATGTCTATAGCATCTTTCTAGTACTTTGGCCTTGATGTTTCTTTCAACCAAACTTAGTATTTGAGGTAGGTTTACGAGCCGTGAGGCGGGTCCAAAAAGTAACTGAGAGGTGAACTTTTCCACTTATCGAGAGGTAGTGGTTACCTTTAGTAAACCGGACAACTTAGATTAAAAACCTAAGAAGGTGAAATTGCATTTCCGATACTAGGTTCATTAAGCCAATAAATGAGAGTTGAGGTTTAGGAACATTAAGTTCGGTCAATGAATCCTTACACTAAAGAACAACGCAAAAACAGACAACTGCTACATTTACTCGAGGTGCACGCGGGCCGCGTATGAGAGTACGTGGGTCGCGTCTTCCATGCGGACCGCGTATGAAAGTACGCGGGTCGCATGAATGGTACCGAGAGGCAAGGTTGATAATGAAATCGAAAACCCTGGAAACGCTTTTCTTTATCTGATAAAAACCAAACTTTACATTCTGTTATTTTAATTACTTCTGTTATTGAATTTAGGAAATTAAACAAACCAAATCAACCTTTTCCAACTTCTAGTACCTAATTGATTTAAGTAGAGTTCCAGATTTGATTTTGAACAGTCCTGTGGATCGATACCTGACTAGACTATACGACAGGATTGTGCACTTGCAGTCTTAGTCGGAAGTTAAATCAAGGTTAAAAGCTACAGCTTGCTGTAGTGAAACTTTGTAATACACTTTTGTGCTAACATCATTTCCTTTTATATTCGATATCGACGTCTATGGATTGAATAATCGGGCAAACACTCATGTATAAGTTTACATATGAAAATTGTCTAATGAAATTTTGAGTTTTGCTTATTTGGAGGAATGGCCTACACCGCAACCAACGCACGCTCTTTCGCCCAAATTACCAGCCTCCCGACTGGCGAAGAGATAGTTTACTTTGGGACGTTCGCAGTCCCTGTTTCTGATGTCAGGGCATTCGAAGCCCCGATTCCTACACCTGCAAGTGAACAGGTGTCCCTCGGGTCTGTCACCGAGGAAGAAATTGAAGACGAAGATGAGGTGTGCTATTTCCTCACCCCTAAGGGAATGGACGGCAAGACGTTCGTTCTGTTCTCCAAGACTAGGTGCGTAAGAAGACGCGCGTCTAAGAAAATGACTAAAGTCAACCAAACCCCCGTGACCCCTCTGTCGATCACTAAGAAAAGAAATCTCCAAGTCTACCAGGATGAGTTAGTGGCTCAACCAGCCCTTCCCGTCTGCAACTCCTTCTCTCCTCTCAGGATAGTGAGGAGAAATTCCCCTACTGCACACATACGTGCAGCGGGAGAAATCCCCCAAACCATCTTGTTCATCCATAAATAAAAAAGGATGAACACCAACCACCAAATGGTTGATGATACTGTTGTGTCTATTCACAAGGCTCACAAACAGCTTCGCATGTTGAAGTAGCGCAGGAGTCGATACTACGTACATCCTACGCAAGAAACCTCTACACCCATTTCCGTCAAATCAAGATTGACGTTTCCATCTCAAAAGCTGGGGGCATCCCATGATGCCCTACCCTCGATCACGTCGAGGTCGATATTCCCAGCCTCAAAACATAAAGCATATGGCGATGCCTTCCTATCAACACCAAAACCAATGTTTTCAGCCTCAAGGCTGGGGACACCCGACGGTGCCTTGTTAAAAATAAGACTCCGTCGAGAGATGCGCGCGAGCACCTCTCAAAGCTCAAGCAGTGGGGGATCAAACCAAATCCCTCAAATTCTGAGAAGACAAACCAGTGTATATGATAGGCTGGGGGCACGAATAAATCCGCACCCCTCCAACACTAGAAGTTTAACAATAGTGGCGCCAAATGCCGTAGAAAATTGCATTTAACAATAGCTCTTGCTATATATTTTAGAAATTCCGTAGAAAATTGCAATATACATCTGCCTACGGGCTATTTTAATTTGCCATATATATATAGCTCGTAGGCTCATATATAGCTGACACTTGTTATTTTATTATATATAGACAGAGATGGGCTTTGGTGAGTTGCGAAGGATTTTGTTTTACTTCACGCTCATATCTCCATTTTTAAAGACCAAACAGTCGATTCGAACCGCTCAACAAGATATCCATATTGAAATGTGCTTGGATACCAAATTTTACATTTTTTGAAAATTTTTTACTATTTTTTTAGATAGGTAGAAAACCACTCTTTTTGAATGGTTCCGGACCATAAAAAACAGCGATCTTGAAATATCAGGACTACTAATACCACGTTGAAATTTTTAGGATCCAAAGCTCTATTCGTCCACATCAAATCTCAGCCGTTCATTCGATAGATCTCAGCCACTCATCAAAACACATTTCAATCTCAGCCTTTGAAATTTTTTTTGATTTTATGCATCTATTTCATGTTGTCAAGTGTGTATAAATCTAAATTTAATTAGAAACATACCCGCCACATACAAATTTGTATCACGTTGGACAAACTCTCACCTGTTTTCTTTCTCTGTTTCTGCGTGTTCCCACTAGAACGACGCGTCTTCTCTCCGCTTTTCCTCTTTTCTTTCTCTATTCCTGCGCGTTCCCACTTGAACGATGCGTCTCTCTCTCTCGCGCTCCCTCTACAACCAAATTTTGAAACTTTTTGGTGGTGCAAACCTCTCACGTCTCTCTCTCTCTCTCTCTCTCTCTCTCTTTCTCTCTCTCTCTCTCTCTCTCTCTCTCTCTTTCTCTCTCTCTCTCTCGCTTCGAAATCAGCCGTAGCACGACCATTAGCAAGGAGCAGCGATCTCCTTCTCTCTCTCAGCCGACTTCCTTGGTATTTCATGGTCGTGCTACGGAAGCTTACAAAGTGAAAAGTTTCATCAAGCTTTTTTATCTCTGTGCCGACTTCCGCGACGGAGGCGGCCGGCAGAAACGGAGGTAATTCCTATTTTTTTTCTGTTAACCCTAATTTTTTTTCTTGTACGATTTCGTGCAATTCTCTGGGATGTTGGCTGAAAAACCCTAAAATTAATACTTTCGATTAAGATACTGTAATATTTGATCTTCTTGCATCATGTGCATAAACTTTTTGAGGCATTTGTGTCCTGGATCATATTTATCACCACAATAGATGCACAGACCTTTAGCCCTCCTTTGATCAATTATAAATTTTCTACTGTTGTTTGGAAGCAATTTGTTGGAACTATGACCTTTTTACCCTTCTACTGGTTGAGGAGGTCTAGGCTGTGATTGAAGGGAACGGATATTTTGCTATGCATCTTGGCTCTTTGTATTGTTAGTTCAGTGGCCTTCTCATGTTGCTTAGCCAAACTGTACAATTCTTTTAAATCTCTTGTCTTATGGATCTTGACCCACTGCTTGAGATCTGGCTTTAACCCACTAAGAAATCTAGAAACATAGTATGCCTTAGGGAAATATGGGTTAATGTGCTTGACCCTGGATCTTAGTTGCTGAAATTTTCTTATGTAATCTTCTACCTTGCCTATCTGTTGATTCTTATTCAGTGCATCAATCACATAATCCTCCTGTTCCTCAGAAAACTTTTTATTTATTGCAGCTATCAACTGATTCCATGTGGTTGAGTCTAAATTGACCATATTACCCTTGTACCAATCCACTGCATCACCACTAAAATGTTGAATAGCCATCCTAGGTTTAACACTTTAACTATCTCTGGTACCATGTAAACATCAAAGAATAGTTTACACCTGATGGCCCAATCTTTTGGATCCTTGCCATCAATCCAAGGAAAATAAGTTCTAAGTTTCCATTTTTATAATTTACCATTCTACTTTCTGGTTCATTACTTCTAAAATCCTTATTAATACTTTTGCTAAATTCATTTAATTGAGGAGGGGTTCCCAAGATTCCACTCCCCTTTGGTGAAGCTGGTTCTGGCGCTTTAGGCTGGTTTTGTTAAGTAAGCATCTGCTCCATTCTTGACATCGTCGCCATTCCTTCTTGTTGTGCTGTGAATTCAAAATCAGCTTAATCTGTTCTTCTAGGCTTACTATTCTGACTGGAACATACATAAGGGACAAGGAATGAGTGGACCAAGTAATTATCACTTATGTACTCAGTTGCTTGTTTATTTGAGTTTTCTCTATTTTTTAGTATGGTACTGACACTGGTACAAACTGGCACTGTGGGATATTTATTTGAGGTAAAACGTGGTGGCCAAATTGTCACATATAATGATAGGAAGAACCATTACCCAACTGGTACCACCATTGGAAAGGAATGTTGCCTGATCTGCACTATTGTTAATATCGTTCCTTCATCACGAGTCTTCTTCTAGGTCTAGGTAAACATTACATTTGATTAGATGCGTTATATTGGTGTTAATTTTTCTTATTATGATCCCTCTTTTGAACCACTCTCTGAAATTGATCTATTTAATTGAGATTCTTAAGATTTTATCAAGGGAAGTTGTTGGTTTGTAGTAGTGTACAACTAAATTAGCAACTGATTATTGTATTTAGGTAAAAATTGACTTTGGAATTTTCTTATTAATTATCTCCTTGCTTAATTTCTATGTTCCATAAATTTAAGAAAACTTCTGATTTGTAAATAGAAAATATCTCTTTCTTTATAGTTTTACTTGTAACACGGCAAAAGTGCAAAAAGGGAAACTCGCATTAACATAACAGAACGATAAGAATATATAGATTTTTTTATGGTACAGTATATGGTCGTCTGTTTTACTGATAGAATACGTTTTTATGCTTGTAGTTAATTATGAAGTGCAAACTCAGCACTCAATCAATATTGGTGCTTCCTTCAAGAATTTTACGAAGGTAACCTTTTCTTTCATTTTTTCCTTACAATTTTGATTAGTGGATATTGCACTAGCTAAAACCATGGTAGTTTATTATCTTAGTTTAATCATTTCAGAGTTTAGCATCAAAAAATGATGTTTGTTAACATCTTTTTATTGTATGACATATCTCTATTCATCACTAAGGCTACAATGCTTGTGTGTCCTATAAAACTAACTCGGCAACAATAAAATGTAACTCAGCAACACATAGTAAGAGAATAAATAGAAGAAAAGGGGCTAAAAGAAAGACAATAAATAGATGGATCATGTATGAAAGAACAAATTGTTGATCGGTTATGTAAGGCACATTAAAAGTTCTTTTCGTGTTGTAGGTGCTATGTACAGCATGAACAGATGATGGCACTGTTGTGTTCTCAGGTGGATGTGATAAGCAAATTAAGATGTGGCCCCTTAAGGCAAGTGCTCAGCCACCATGCATGACGCACCTGTAAAGGAGGTCGTTTGGATTTCTCAAATTAATCTCCTTATATCGAGCAAACTAGGACAAAATAATCAGGTTTTTTCACCTGTTGTTCCTAATTTTTATTTTCATAGGCAATCATGAAATATATATTGTAGACATGTATATCTCAATTTATTAATTTAATGATGAAGCTGATAATCTAAATGGTTTTAATATCTATAAATCGGTAGTGAGATAAAAAGAATAATTAAATGATTTTGGAGAAGGATTTTAATTTTAATGTTTGCTGACTTCATGCTTCTAATATAAGGTTTTACATGCTGACTTGTTCACTTAATTTCACATTAATCATTGTTGACTTATTTTAATTTTTGCTGAATTCATGATTCTAAAATTGAAAAGGTACGTTTGTAGTGTATTATAATTTTTTCTGTTGTGGTAGATTAAGTTGTAGTTGACAATCTCTTTCAATTAGGGCTTTTACAAGAGTATAAGAGTTTATTAACAATTTCTGATACTTTTTATGTTGTTCGTGATAGAGGCACGTGGTGGATTTCAATTTGTCAGATTTCCAATCGGGGCGACTGGCTGCCAGTGGGCTATTGCTTCTCATCAGTTTTTAGGTACGAATCTCCATCTTCGATTTAGAAGTTCACCATCTCCATGTTTGGTTATTGCATCATTGCATGCTATTTTTGTTTACTGAGTTTTTCGTAAATATTTTATCTGTTAATGGCGTATTATAATTTGTTTTCTTCCGAAGATTAGTAAGAACTAAAAGCTTTTCTCTTGTGTGATTGTATTTGCCAATATTGTTTGATGAGGTCATCCAAGAGGTAATATACTTATTTTCTTATTTTTGAACTTGTTTTTTTATAGTTCTTTAGCTTGATATGAAAATGTTTGGAATACGCAAGTCACATTGCTTTCCCCGACTTAAAACTCTGATTTTTTATAATTGGAAGTAACTTCAAAATTTGGGTATTAGTTGCAAATATGTTAAATATTTGGTGTTATTTGCTAATATGGCAAAAATAGTAGAAATTCAAAATATTACACACGTAATTTCTTTTGCCTTTTAATTTCAGAAACAACAAGCATAGATATGTCAATTTGTACAAGAGAAAGTTAGAGTTGCTGCAGAAAGAGCAGGTTAACTTTTATCTGAGACATATTTAAATGATACTTCTGAAAAATTAGAGAAATATTTTGTTGCTGGTATCTTATTACTATGTAACAACTGTGCGTCTTATATTGACTTTTTGTTTGAACATGTTATTTTCAGATTTTAAGCACAGATACTTTGCAAGAACTAGAGGGAAATGGATAAAGAATGTGACATTGATGACATCTTGAACTATAGAGCATGTGCAGAGAAACAGTTGCAGGTTCTCTCTCTCTCTGTCTTCAAACCTTAGCAGTGTGCGTGTGTGTAATATTGGGTAGTCTGTTGACCTGAGTTAAGTTCACTAGCATGCAGTAGATCAGATTCCAGTTTGGTATAATTCAAACTAAAATTCTTTCAATCTTCTTTAATTAGGTTCTTTAGATGTCGTAATGTGCTAATAAGATTAATACTATTGTTTGTAATAGTATTGATTGTAGCATCTTTATTGGTTGTTCGATAATTTAGAAATGAATCTGCATTGAGAAAAGGAAGAAAAGAAACATGGCCTTGAAAAATTGTCTTTGAGAATATATCACACTTTTAATTATGTTTTTGACTGTCAAAATTCAGAATTAAATTCTGGACAAACTAATGAACCAAAATTTTTGTTCTTTTTATAAAAATATCGAAGAAAGTTCAATCTAAGTGTCTAGCAAGTTTCAGAATTTTTGAAGTTTTGCAACTATGCCTAACAGATGCTTGAATGTAGGGGCAGACTGGTAAATAGTGCAATAAAATAACAGTTTTTGATTTTTTAAAGGTGAACTCTGGAAATCCTTACAAATGCTTATAAAATCATCAAAATGTAAAATTTCGGTCCAGTTTATGTGTTTTTGAATCCTCTATCTGATTATAACCTTGATTTTGTTGCCATAGCACAAATGTTTTTTTTATGCTTTGATGATATTCGTTGTAGTCTAGCTGGTTAGGATACTCGGCTCTCACCAGAAGGGACCCGGGTTCGAGTACCGGTAACCAAATATGTTTTTCCCCAACTTGTTTGGGACTAAATGGTTGTGTTGTTGTATGATATTTTCTTGTATTCCCCCTTGAAAACCTCAAAATGAGAAAATCTTTTGAATCTCTTATTAACCTTAAAAAATAAATAATATTATTTATACTCCTTTTGGTCAAATTTTCAGAAGTTAGCAACTTTGTCCCTCTGTTGCCTCAATTTTGTATCAGTGCAGGGGGGGTGTTTTTAGCCTTTGAGTGTTTTTTGTAAAGAAAAGTGAGAGGTTTTTCTTTTCTTTCGTTTATTTTTTTAATTTGATTTTCATGTCACAACTTGTGTTCAAGCAATTTTCTGTTTATTTTTGTAAGCTTTATTTTCTATTTATTTTACTTTCAAATAATTTTTTGTTTTGGTTGACTTTTGTAATTTAGACATCTTGTGTTCTTATAAATGAAAAAAGCTTCATAGTTAAGAAACTGGAAAGAAGAAAAGATAATTTTTATAAATGAAAAAGTAACGAAATGGTTACACAAATGCAGTTAAGAAATTAAGATAACTTTTACAAGACTTTCTCTTTCTATGATTGGTTTGTAACCCAAGCAAAGAAACTAATACTAATTTCACAAATGGAGTGGTTAAGAAATAAACATTGAATTAGTTTCTATTATTACTAAGAAAACTGTATTTAATTTCTTTTGGGTTTCACAGATGTAGAATTGTAGATGCTCTTAGGTACTCCTTTTCTATTATTTAGCTGCTCATTTCTTCTCCATTTGTTGAGCCAATCAGCTACCTCCATTTCCAGCAATTTCTTGTGTTTTCTAATTCATTTCAATATCTTTTCTACTACTCCAAAATTCATCATATTTATTTTAAAAATGTGTTATCATCTTGACATATTTTTAGGATCAAACACAAAGATTATCATTTGCTCTCATTATTAACTAATACATAATTATGCAATCAATCTTTAAATTAATTACATTTAAAGAAAGTGATTAAAACAAATTTTCAATCCCCACGGCAACGCATGGCCGGCACTTAATTTTTAAAGGTGAACTTTGTCATATTGTAATTGTACATTGTTCTGTCATTTTATTTTTATTCTCCTTTACTCACAACATTTGTGTTGTTGAACTCTAATTAATAAGTTGTTTTGGAACTACAGATACTAGACAAGGGTGAATATGTATAAAGCACTGATGTTGTACACCAGTGAGCAAAGCACAACCATATGATTCTCTATTTGATCTTGATCCATTAAGCCACTGTTTCAAAATTGAAATTAAATGAGACAAATGTTGTTAAGCAAATATGCATGGGTCACTATGCAAAAATATGCTTCTTCTTACAAGCCCAATTGTTTCAATTTCAATACATAATTGATTGGTAAGGAAGTTTCTCTTTTAAATTGACACGTTTTGTATCTTATGATCTTATCATTAATTATCTTCACAAATAATATATTAACAAGCTCTAAAGTTATTGTTTGCTCTTGTTAGTAATTAATACATGATGAAGAAATTAAATAAAAATTAATTATATTTGAAAAAATGATCAAACAATATTTAATTTTCCGTTGCAACGCACGGACACTTAACTAGTTTTAAAAAAATAGTAAAAAATTTACAAAAATTGTAAAATTTGGTCTCCAAGCATATCTTGTTGAGCGGTTCGGATAGACTGTTTGGTCTTTGAAAATGGAGATATGAGCATGAAGTAAAACAAAATCCTTACTTCACAACTCACCATAGCCCACATATATATATATATATATATATATATATATATATAATCTGGCTAATATGCTACCCGTAGCATAGAGGGCCTCCGTGCTACTGCTCAATTTTTGAGTTTTCAAAATTCTAACGGTCGATCCGAACCATTCAACATGATCTCCATATGAATAAGTACTTGCAAACCAAATTTTACATTTTTTAGAATTTTTTTACTATTTATTAAGCCACTTTGAAAATTGTTGATCCAATGGTCCAGAATATTTTACTATTGTGTACAAATTACTGTTTTTTCAAAGTGGCTTAATAAATAGTAAAAAATTTCTAAAAAATGTAAAATTTGGTTTGCAAGTAGATATTCATATGGAGATCATGTTGAACGGTTCGGATCGACCGTTAGAATTTTGAAAACTCAAAAATTGAGCCGTAGCACGGAGGCCCTCTATGCTATGCATAGCACCGTAGACACTTCCTATATATATATATATATATATATATATATATAAAGGAGTTGGCTATGGTGCTATGCATAGCATAGAGGGCCTCCGTGCTACGGCTCAATATTTGAGTTTTCAAAATCCTAACGGTGGATCCGAACCGTTCAACATGATCTCCATATGAATTGAGTAGTGCTTCGCTATTTATGAAGCTGTCTAAATTGCATAATTATTTATTTATAGAAATTAATAAAATTAAGAGAAGAAAATCGATTAATTGTCTCAAAATTTTGATTAAATAAAACCGAGTCATTGATTCATATTAGACTGTTCTAAAGAAACTGTATCGATTCGGTTTCTTTGATGTACCTTCTCATCCCACCTGCCTTGCCACAGAAAATCCACCCAAAATCATTGATTTAGTGGGTGGCTGGGTGCACATCATATCTATGAGATCAAAATTTCAAAAACAATCTATCTATTTCTCTAATTAGTTTTAAATATTTTCTATAAATAAAACTTCTTCTAAAAACTTTATTATGTTAATTTTAAATAAATAAATAAATAAAAAGGTATAAAGTAAAGATACAAATTTTCCTCACCGATTTCATAGAAATCATATCAAGATTTTGGGATTGTTGGCTGTTTCTCAATGTACATAAGCATATCCAGGGATTATCAACTAAAACAAGCCATGCCTAGAGAGACATCCATTGGTATGAGAAGAGATAACTTAAATTAAGAATTTTGACCTAGAGTTAGGCACCAAAATGAAGCTAGAGCATTGATCTTAGAACCTGTTAAATTAACGGAAAAAATAAAGAGAACACAAGATTCCCAAGAAAGCTCCCTTCCCACCCGATTTTATTCTCTGTTTTTCTTGTATAAAATTACATGGCTGCTTCATGCCTATTTATCAATTGAGAAATATTTTGTATATCATGCTAAACATGGAAACCAATCCTTAGAATTACAAGTAATCAGAAAACTATCTATTTCCTATTTCACTAGATGCATATATGATTGATATCCTTGAATATTTTCTTTCCTCCTTTTGATTAGATACAAATCTATTTCGGCTTGTTCCCCAAGTTGTCAGGATCCGAGTGTAATCTTAACACTCCCCCTCACGAGGGTACGTAAATATCTACCATTCCGATCTTCTCCAATATTTCTTCAAATGGTTTAGTTGCCACCGCCTTGGTTAAAATATTTGCCACCTGTTCTGTTGATCTAACAAAGGGTAGAGAAATAACATGAGAATCAAGTTTTTCTTTAATAAAGTGTCTGTCTACCTCTATATGTTTTGTCCTGTCGTGTTGCACCGGATTATGTGAAATATCAATGGCAGCCTTATTATCACAGTACAACTTCATCTCTTTTTCTGTTTCTAGTTCTAATTCTGTGATCATTTTTTGTAGCCATAATAGTTCGCAAATTCCTTTTACCATGCCTCTAAACTCGGCCTCAGCACTAGATAAGGCGACCACATTCTGCTTCTTACTTCTCCATGTTACCAAATTTCCTCCAACGAAAGTAAAGTAACCTGATGTTGATTTCCTATCCATGATGTTTCCTGCCCAATCTGCATCTGTGTATCCTTCAATTTTTGTATGTCCATTTTTTTCGAATTTGATTCCTTTGCCGGGTGTCCCCTTGAGATATCGTAGGATATGTGTGACAGCTCCCATGTGATCTTCACTTGGATTATGCATAAATTGACTCACTACTCCCACTGCATAAGCTATGTCAGGTCTAGTATGTGACAGATATATTAATTTTCCAACTAATCTCTGGTATTTTTCTTTGTTTGTAGGACATTGGTCAAGACAAATCTCAAACTTCACATTTTGTTCCATTGGAGTACTAACAGGTTTACAGTCCAACATTCCAGTTTCAGCCAAGAGATCAAGAACATACTTTCTTTGAGAGAGGAATATACCCTTTTTTTATCGTGATACTTCAATTCTGAGAAAGTATTTTAGACCTCCCAAATTTTTCATTTCAAAATCTTTTGACAGCTTCATTTCAAGCTTTTCAATTTCAACTTGATCATTGCCTGTTATAATCATATCATCTACATAGATAATGAGAATTGCAATTTTACCTTCACTTCTTTTGAAGAACATGGTGTGATCAGAATCTCCCTAATTGTACCCATAGTTTTTCATAGCCTTGCAGAACATTCCGAACCATGCTCTTGGTGACTGTTTCAAGCCATACAGTGCCTTCTCTAGTTTACACACCTTGTTTTCCGATCCAATATGGTTGTAGCCAGGAGGCAACTCCATGTAAATTTCTTCTTCCAAGTCTCCATGAAGAAATGCATTTTTTACATCAAATTGATGTAATGGCCAGTCAAAGTTAGCTGCAAGAGACAATAAAACTCGAACCGAATTTAATTTTGCAACTGGAGAAAAAGTTTCCTGGAAGTCAACCCCATAGGTTTGCGTATACCCTTTTGCTACTAGCCTAGCTTTATATCTTTCAATTTTTCCCTCTGCATTGTACTTGATTGTATACACCCATTTACATCCAACTGTTCGTTTTCCTGGTGGTAGATCAACTATTTCTAGAGCTTCCATTTTCTTTACTTTTAAGGGCATCCTCAACTTTTCCGGGTATAGCAATAGAAGAAAGTTGTTCTACAAAATCCTTTAATGGTTGAGACAATGTTTTTGTTGAGGTATAGTTTGCAATGGGATATGTCAGTTCCTTATTTACCCCATCTCCCGGAATATATCTCTTTGGTGGCTTGCCACGGTTAACACGGGGAGGTAATTTAGGTTTAGTGTTAGAGACACATACCTCATAGTTATTCTCACAGGATTGTGGTCTTGGTATAGCGAGATCTGGTTGTATTACTTCTCTTACATTGCCTAGGTTGATCACTCAAAAGAGAGTGATGTTCCTTTTAATATTTATAAACTTGGAAATGCTATCGGTTCGGACTGCAAGCGAACAATCCTATTGAGTAGTATATTCGAGGTCGATCCATAGGGAATATTGATTCAGAGTTTTGAGCGATCAAATCACAATCTTTCGAAAGGCTAGACGAAATCTAAAAATTGAGAGTTGTTGTTGTGATCAATGTAAATTAGAAAACAATAAAAGTAATTAAAATAAAGATAGAGATGAGAATTCTTAGGGTTTCGGCACACCATTGCTACTCAATCCGCTTTGATAATATATTCCTGTCGGTTTTGAGTTCCTGTTATTGTTTTCTGAAAGACACCACATAGGTCACTGCGAGTTATTTTACGCAAGAATGACAGACCTTTCATCGAGATTCTACATAAGACACTGCGAGTTACCTTACGCAAATGACTGATCTCTTAAATACACAAGTTTCTACACAGATCACTGCGATTTTCCTTACGCAAATGATGGAACTTGGTTCGCGTTTTGTTGTTCTGATTTATGATTTCCCCGCTAAGGTTTCCTTCACATAAACCTAATAGATCTCAACGAGGCTAATTTGTACAAATAGTTTCTCTTACCATTAAAGTATTGTCACTACCCTAACGGATTAAACTAGATCATCGAAGTTAGATGAAGAAATAATAAATCACAAAAGCATTTTGATTAAACAACAAGAAATCATAATCAACAGAAAATATATATCAAAACATCAAGAGGAACAAGGTTTACTGCCTAGCCCTAAGAAACGGAACTTAGCCGCGGAACGGCATGGTTACAATCACTCCTCTCTTCTCTCTTTAACCAAATCTAACCCTAATTACAAATATAACTTCTTCTTCTGCCCAGGGGCCTTATATAGGAGTGGAGGGACGTCTGGAGTTGAGTAGACGCTAGGAAACTGATCTAGATACAGCTGTCGGCAGTTATTTCCCAAAGGGCGCCTTAATTACGGTCCGTATCAGGTGATACTGTCCAAATTGAGACTTTGATTACTGTCCGTATCAGGTGATACGGTCTGAATTGAGACTTTTTTACTGTCCGTATCAGGTGATACGGTCCGAATTGAGACTTTGATTACTGTCCGTATCAGGTGATACGGTCCGAATTAAGACCTATTATGTCCGTATCAGGTGATACGGTCCGTATTAGGCAATACGGGCCGTAACAGAGACTTAGTCGATGAGCGTCGCTTATTCAATTGACCTGATTCTTGCTCTATTTGGTGTAAAATAGTCCCAAAACCTGTTTTCTGCAATAAAATATAAAGAAGGGTAACAGTAGCCTTTTTCTCTAATTAATTAAACATAAGTGTGAGAAAATATGTAAAACCCAAGCCAAAACCCTACGTAATTCATCATCATTTTGACTCTCACGCCTCCCAACTTGAATTGTTGCTTGTCCTCAAGCAACGACATCCCAGCTAGTCAAAGGTCCGGTCTAGGTTAAACCATACAATATCAAGGACTTGCTTAAAATTAAATTAGAACTCGGGCTTGGTACAATTGACATGACATTAAAAATTTAGAACTTCAAAAATATTCATGATCTCTCCCTTGAACAATTTTTTCACCCCATGATTGACCTCATTGTGCATTCCTTAGAAAAATTATTATCGAATAATTAACCTCACAAATATCCTTAAAATCGAAAGTACTAATTTCCCCTTTGATTATAAATGGGTCCCTTCCAAATCAATAGGAATTCTAATGATATAAATTTTGATTTTCCTTCCCAATTGATTGGAGCAAAGTATGACAACTAAGTGTGTTGGTACTTGTGACTATTTTTGAAAAATTAAATATACACAAAATTTAAAACTTGGGAGGTTTTATCGAGCCTATTGGTAACCAGTCTTGTGTAGGCACTCGTACTTTTTTTTTTATCCTCCATCTTTTATTCTATTTTTTTATTTTTCTGATTTTTCCTATTTTTTTGGATTTTTCTCATTTCTGATTTTTTTTATTTTTTTTCTATTTTTCTGAAAAATAAAATATTTTTGTGTCACAAGCACCATAATTACACACAATTCCAAGTATTCATTCATACAAGGAATTATTGCATAGTTTCGCTAGGGGTCTATATATAATAAATGAGTATTCTAAAATACTATCAACCTTAAAAGTCTTTGCAAAAATAAATTACTCAACAATAAAAATTCTAAGATTTGCGAATTTTGGTCAACATTCATGGTTAGCAATTAATTGTTCACTTTGAGATCACTAATTATTTTAAAAATTCTGAATTTTCGGTATCATGGTCAATTGTCTAAACCTTAGCCTAACTCAATTCAAAACAATTCCTTATTTCATTAACCTACTCCTATGAAATTAAAATGCAAGCTAGCTAAAACGCTCAATTAATCATTCTAGGATTTTTGGTAAAGCCTCCAACCCTAGTCAATAATTGAGTAAAACTACTAGCACCTAAAAAGATAAAAATGCAAAAGAATTTTAAAGATACATGGTCAATTTACCTCCTACCCCCCCGAATAAAATTGAGCATTGTCTCCAATGCTCGAGAGATAAAAATAAAGGAAGTAATAAAGTAAAAAGACCGAGGGAAAGATACAACTCACTACACCTCAATCCTGAGGTGGTGGAGGTGGTGGTGGATGATGAATCTCCTTGTAGAATGATGGGTCGAAAAGTCCGTAGAGCGGTGGCTGGTACTGGAATCCAGAGTCGAGGGCGAACTGGTAGTACTGTTGGTTGAGGTAGCGCGCTTGCTGGATCTCGCGCCTACCCCCGTCAACGCTCCTCCGGATCGCCTCCATGCTGTTGCGGACTTGATCGACCTCTTGGTGAAGTGAGGAGAGGTTTTGCTTAATCCGCTGGCTGCTCTCTCGCGAGCGTGTGGCGAGATCTTAAAAATTCAGGTTCATCCATTGCATAGCTTGGATGAACTGATCATATTCACTTATAGGGGCATCAGATGGTGCAGAGAGGAAGGCAGCGGCGGCAGCTCTAAGGAGAGGCGGTGATGGGTGCGGTGGTGATGGTGATCGGTGGCAAGGAGGTGGGCTCGGTCTCGGCAAGGAAGGAAGACGGAGGAAGATGAGAGATAGAAGGAGAGAGAATAGAGAAAGAGAGGGAGGTTTAGGAGTTAAAACCAAAGGGTTTAACGGTTATGAGATGTGATTCGCGCAGGATTTCAAATGTCTCTTCGTTAACGGGTTCGCATCTTCCAGATTAGCCTTCATTCAGACCGTATTGGGTGATACGGTCCGTATCCGATCCGTTATGCATAATACCGATAACTGCCTTCAGTCTTAACTTATTTGAATACGGACCGTATTGGGAAATACGAGCCGTATTCACCACTTCTCTCTTCTTACTCTCCTTCTTTCACCTTGGATCCACTGATATGGTCCGTATTGTTTGATTGATACGGACCGTACCGGAGGGTGTTTTCCTGTCTTCCGTGGTGTCTTTGATCGAGTCCTTCCTCTAATATGTTCACCTGATCATAGGAAAAAGGTGGATATGAGTTGTTTTCTGTTAAGGTCTTAAATAAACTAGAAATAAATATCATGAAAAATATAAAAATGGCCTTGGGTTGCCTCCCAAGAAGCGCTTGTTTAAAGTCCATTAGCTCGACCCCTTGTATCATTGAGATTTCGGATTAACCATGAGATGTTTTATCTTCACCTTCCAGCCATGGACCGCATCGTAGTTCTCCTGAGAACTTTTTGGTGCGATAATGTTGAGAACTGTTGGAAGAGGCCTTGATTATATGATTGGAACTTTGGTTTCTTCCGGTTTGATAGAAATTGAAGTCAACAGAGGATTGGAATGCTTGTTTTCACGCGGTTGTGTGTGCCAACTTTCTTCTAATTCTTGCGGTTCCTCCATTGTCTCATTTTCAAGAAGGATACGGTATATAGGAATGGTTAGGCTAAGGCTTTTAATGTCATCAATTTTGTCGCCAATAGCCTTTCGGTGCTTCTCGAGTATGTTGACGAGCTTGCTGGCTTGAACTTTATTGAGTTAAGAACTAACAATCATCGGGTAGGTTTGGTTGGGTCCCAGGAATTCGTAGCGGAGGTTGGATGGAAGAGGTTTGAGCTCGAATTGTGGATGAGAGGTTGTCTTCTCCCTTTTCTTCTCTTTGTTACTGACCGTGTTAGGCAACACAAACTGCAGAATTTTAGATTTGGGGGATTCTTCCTCTTTCTTTTCTGTGACAGTGGCACAACTTGTGCAGGTTTCAGTGTAGGCTTCATCAGGTTCAGCGGTGGTGTATTGCTCAAGTTGTCTTTCATCATCTTCCCTTCTAAAAAGGTTGTCCAGTTCCTCCATACCCATGGATTTTCCCAATTCATCATATGGATATTCTTCCTCTTCAAATTCATCCGTGATATCCAAATTGAAGACACGATCAATGTTAGCGTCATCTTCCCCTCTAAAAAGGTTGTCCAGTTCTTCCATACCCATGGATTCTCCCAATTCATCATATGGATATGCTTCCTCTTCAATATCATCCGTGATACCCAAATTGAAGACATGATCAATGTCAGAAGGGTATTTCAAAGCTCTGTTTATGTCGTAAACCGCCTTGTCTTTTCCGACATTAAGTGAAATTTTCTCATTCTTAACATCAATCATTGCTCCGCATGTGGCGAGGAATGGCCTTCCAAGGATGATTGGAATGTGTTCATCTTCTTCCATGTCAACCACAACAAAATCTCTAGGTATCCAAAAGTCTCCAACTTTGATCAGTACATCCAGCAACACTCCTTCAGGATATCGAATTGATCAATCGGCCAGTTGCAGTGCAATTTGTGTTGTGAAAGTTCTCCGCATTCCAATTTGTCAAACACTGCCTTTGGCATTATAGTCACACTTGCTCCCAGATTACATAAAGCCCTTGTAAAATTCGTCGTGCCAATTGTGCATGGTATCGAGAAGCTTCCCGGATCTTTCAACATTTTTGGTAATTTGCTTTGCACGAGCGCACTACATTCCAGATTGAGCAGAATTGTTGAGAATTCTTGGAGTCTGTTGCGATTTGAAAGGATCTCCTTCAGAAATTTAGCATACGAGGTATGCTTGCAATTGCCTCGGTGAAGGGAATAGTGACTTGTAGTTGCTTGAGTGTCTCCATGAATCTCGCGAATTGTGGCTCCATCTTGTGCTTGGCTGGCCTTGGAGGGAATGGCAGAGGTGGCTTGTAGGGTGGTGGTGAAATATATTCAGGTTCGGTTTGTCGTTCGTCTCCACCTACGGTGTCATTCTGCTCCTCGATAGGGTCTGCTTGCAGTTCGAATACAGTAGGCTCCGGTTGTTAAGTCTCGTATTTATCGGAATGTGATGATTATGCGTGCATCTCATTAGAAGTTGGATCAGGCATATGAGGTCCCTTGTAAGCTGTGCCGCTCCTCAGTGTGATGTTCTTGCAACTCTCTTTAGGATTTTCTTCCGGTTGGCCTGGAAATTTTCCTTTTTCGCGTGTGATGCTTGAGAGTTCTTTTGCCATCTTGGAGATGTGACCCCCAAGTCCTTGACGTGGTCCACTAAGCTTCGATTGTTTGCGTGATTGCAGCGTTTGTCTTATCTTGCTTCTCTAGAAATCTCTCCATTAGTGATGTGATGTCAGGTTACTGTGGTTGGTTGTACTGCCTCGGTTGGTAGTTATGTTGAGGTGCAGCGGGTCTTTGATTGCTTGCGTATGAGAGATTTGGATGGTTTTGATTATTCTGATGATACGAATTGTAGGCGGGCTGAGGTTGAAAGCTGTTGTCGATGGTGTTTACTTGCTCTTTTTCTTCCTCAGTTTCTGTCACATTTGTACATTCGGTCATCTCATGCGCTCCTCTATAAAAGACACATATTGTTGCAGCGTTGACTGTTGCTACTGTTCGTTGCTTGGTCTGCTTGTTGAGTGCTAGTTGCAAAGCATCGATCTTCGTGCTTAGCATGGATATTTCATCTACTTTGTGTATGCCGGGTGTTGGAGTTGGCTTCTTTCGCTCGGAGATCCAGTAGTGTTGGTTGATTCCAATCTCTTCAATTAGGTTGTAAGCCTCGTTAGGTTCCTTGTTCATGATTGCTCCTCCTGCGGAAGCATCAATAAACAACCTATCGGTAGGATTTAGACCACTATAAAAAGTTTGAACAATCAACCATCTTTGTAGACCATGGTGTGGACAACACCTTAACATATCTTTGTATCTATCCCATGCTTCACACAATGATTCACCATCCCTTTGTTCAAAATTAGTAATTGCTTTTCTAAGTCTTGAAGTTTTGGATGGTGGAAAATATTTTGCAATAAACACATTAAACAATTGGTCCCAAGTTTGAATGGAATTGGCCGGTAAGGAAAACAACCATGCTCTTGCTTTATCTTTTAATGATAATTGAAATAGCCTTAGCCTGATTGCTTCATCGGTAACTCCGTTGATCTTTATCGTCTCGCATATCCCAAGGAAAATTGACAAGTGAAGATGTGGATCTTCATTTGGAAATCCTCCAAATTGCTGTTGCGAAACCATATTTATGAGAGCAGGTTTGATCTCAAAATTACGGTTCGTAACAGTTGGTGGGTTTATGCTTGAATTAGGATCATTCACGCGCGGTACGCAATAGTCTCGTAGAAGTTTGGGTCTTGCTGCATTGTGAACTTCATTATCACCATTGCCTTCTTGTCTTCCATTGTTGAAAGGTGGAATCGGTTCGTTCGGTGGAATATTCATGTTGATCGAATCTGAGTCTTCTTCGCTTTCAGAATTACTCGAGGAAGGACTATGATTGGTCCTTATCGGTGATGTGGAAGCAAATTGTCCTCTCCTACTTGCAATCCTTAGGGATCTCCGTACGGATGATTCGGCCAGCGTGCAGTGTCCTAAAAAGAAAATCTGAAAATTAAACTAAAAACTGAAAAATAAAAAGAAAATAAAAAGAAAAACGAAATTGAAAATAAAAGAAAAATAAAAATGCAGAAAATAAAAAGTCTAGGCGTCTCTAATTAATTAGATTCAATGGTCAAAGCAAGGGCGTCTCGCGAGGCCTTGCACAATGAACCGTTATTCCCCGGCAACGGTGCCAAAAAGCTTGATCACTCAAAAGAGAGCGATGTTTCTTTTAATATTTATAAACTCAGAAATGCTATCGGTTCGGACTGCAAGCGCACAATCCTATCGAGTAGTATATTCGAGGTCGATCCACAGGGAATATTGATTCAGAGTTTTGAGCGATCGAATCACAATCTTTCGACAGGCTAGATGAAATCTGAAAATTGAGAGTTGTTGTTGTGATCAATTTAAATTAGGAAACAATTAAAAGTAATTAAAATAAAGATAGAGATGAAAATTCCTAGGGTTTCGGCACACCATTGCTACTCAATCCGCTTTGATAATATATTTTTGTCGGGTCTGATTTCAAATTGTTGTTTTATGAAAGACACCACATAGGTCACTGCGAGATATTTTACACAAGAATGACAGATCTTTCATCGAGATTCTATATAGGACACTGCGAGTTACTTTACGCAAATGACTGATCTCTTAAATACACAAGTTACTACACAGATCACTGCGATTTTCCTTACGCAAATGATGGAACTTGGTTCGCGTTTTGTTGTTCTGGTTTATAGTTTCTCCGGTAAGGTTTTCTTCACATAAACCTAATAGATCTCAATGAGGCTAATTCGTACAAATAGTTTCTCTTACCATTAAAATACTGTTACTACCCTAACGGATTAAACTAGATCATCGAAGTTAAATGAAGAGATAATAAATCACAAAAGCATTTCGATTAAACAACAAGAAATCTAATCAACAGAAAATATATGTATCAAAACATCAAGAGTAACAAGGTTTACTGCCTAGCCCTAAGAAAAGGAACTTACCCGCGGAACGGCATGGTTACAATCACTCATCTCTTCTCACTTTAATCCAATCTAACTCTAATTACAAAGATAACTTCTTCTTCTGTCCAGGGGCCTTATATAGGAGTGGATGGACATCTGGAGTTAACTAGGGGCCTTATATAGGAGTGGAGGGACAGCTGTAGGCAGTTATTTCCCAAGAGCGCCTTGATTGCGGTCTGTATCAGGTGATACGGTCCGAATTGAGACTTTGATTATTGTCCGTATCAGGTGATACAGTCCGAATTGAGACCATGATTACTGTCCGTATTAGGTGATACGGTCCGAATTGAGACCTTGATTACTGTCTGTATCAGGTGACACGGTCCGTATTCGGCTGGGTCAGTATTAGGCAATACGGGTAGTAACAGAGACTTAGTCGATGAGCGTCGCTTATCCGATTGACCCGATTCTTGCTCCATTTGGTGTAAAATAGTCCCAAAACTTATTTTCTGTAATAAAACATAAAGAAGGGTGACAGTAGCCTTTTTCTCTAATAAATTAAACATAAGTGTGAGAAAATATGCAAAACCCAATCCAAAACCTTATGTAATTCATCATCATTTTGACTCTGATCATAGGTCTATCCACATCTGGATTTCATTTTCTGCTGAACTTCCACCAGTTCCTAGACTCGGTCCTTCTGTTTGACTTGTTTCAGCAACTGGGCTGTTTGGAGCTGCTGGGTCCAACCCCTCTGCTGGTTTTGTTTCATCAACTGGATTGTTTTCAGCTGCTGGGTCCGAACCCCCTGCTGAATTTTTTTCTGAATGTTCGGAATGATCCGAACCCCCTGCTGGATTTGATAAGAAAGCCAGATCCAAATCCAAGCTCGGTTCATGGTTATGATTATGTTGTCCCTTAGGCACCACTAAATTCGAAATTAATGAATTATTGCAAATAAAATAAAGTAGAAGAGTTTAGAGAAATTTGACACAAGGAGTGTAACGGAGTTCGGCTTAAAATGCCTACGTCTCTGGGGCGTCGCAACCGCTTCTCAGTGCGCCTTTCTATTACCCAAAAGAGAAAGGTTACAACTTGTGAACCGGTGAGCCCTTACAACCAACGGGAAGTTACACGGCCAACTAGAGTCGAGAACGAAGTCTCTAAGTTCGAAATCTCAAGATAAACGCTCAAGTAATCACTCTAATCTAATCTAACTCAAGATTAGTGAAGTGGATTTGAGGTTGTTTTGAGGGATATTGAAATTTGTGTTCTCACAATAATGGAGGAACTTGCTCTCACAGAAAATTAGGTTTGAAACAATTAGGGTCGGCTAGATTAATTTGAGGAGAACTCTAAGGTTCTATTTATAGTGGCAGCTTTCAAACGAGTATTCTGCCATAAAACGTCCCAACGTTTTGTAAAACGTTGAAAACGTTTTAACTCAAATTAGGTCAAAATTCAAATTTCTGTGAGAATTCCTAAAACGTCTCAGACGTTTAACAATCGTTTCAGAACGTTTTCCTCTGGAGATTTATCGATTAAAAAGCTATTTTGAAGTCTGAGAATTTAATTAAATCGTCCAGACGTTTTGACAATCGTCTGGGACGTTTGAGAATATTTTTCCAGCTTTTAATCGACTTAATCTCCAGATTTTTCACATAGAAAAACGTCTGAACGTTTTGTCAATCGTTCCAACGTTTTATCCCTGTTTTTCAACATCAAAGCTACTTTACCAATTATAAATTTACAGTTTAAATGCTTGATAAATAACTTGATGATTTCTTCGGTCCAAGTGCTCTAAATTGCAATTCTAATTGTCTTGAACCTGCATTCTTTCTAATCATAGAGAAAATCATAAAATTCAATAATTATATGTTTTGCAAATTAGTCAAATAGACTATAAGAGAATTGCTTGAAACAACAGATTAATGTTGCCTCCCTGAATCGGGACTTGGATTTGTTGGAAATATGACTCATGTTCCAGAAAGGAAATATCCACGGTGGTGTAGAATTTTCTGGTACCTGGATTGTAACATTGATAACCTTTTGGGTTTGCTCCCATGCCTAAGAAAACACATTTTTCAACCCTTGGGTCTAATTTTGTGCGAAATGGTTTTTGTATATGGATGTAGGCATTATAGCCAAATATTTTTGGTGGTAGATTAAGGACAGATGACATGGACACATGAGAAGAGAGGACTTGAATAGGTGTTTTGTAATCATTTGCACTTGTGGGGGTCCGATTAGAGAGATATACCGCATTTGAAAGTGCATTATCCCAAAATATACGTGGTACCTAATTCTCAAGCAGTAGTGATGGGGTTATTTCAAGGAGGTGCCTATTCTTGCGTTCTGCAATTCCGTTTTGCTGTGGTGTCCCTATGCATGTTGTCTCATGAATAATTCCATTCTCCTTAAAAAAATTCTGCAAACATTTGTTCACATATTCTGTCCCATTGTCACTTCGCCTGATTTTTATTTCTTTTCCAAATTGAGTTTGCACCATTTTGTGAAAATCTTGAACAACTTTAGAAACTTCATCTTTTGTTTTCAGTAAATAAAGCCAAATCAGTTTGGAACAATCATCAATAAAGGAAACATACCATCTACAACCAGATTTAGAAATAATCGGGGATGGTCCCCAAACATCTGTCTGCACCAAATCAAAAGGACTTGCACATTTAGTCATACTACTATGATAAGTTGTTCTATGACTCTTGGACTTGATACAAGTTTCACAAACAAGATCTTTAGGATCTAGATTCACAAATAAATCAGGTAACAACCTTTTCATATACCCGAATGATGTGTGTCCTAGTCTTTTATGCCATAACCAAGTTTTATCCCTCTAGCTACATAATTACTGCCGGTTTTGAATTCATCCAAGTAATACAACCCATCTCGTCTAGTACCATGGCCAATGATCCTTTTTGTGAGAATATCCTAGAATACACAATAGTCAGGAAACATAAGCACACTGCAATTTTGATCCTTTGTGAGTTGACTAACGGATATCAATTTTGTTGCAAGAGAAGGGACCACAAGCGTATTTTTCAACTTAATTTGGTTTGATAACACAATTTCCCCAGCACCTTCTACAGGATAAACTTCCCCATTTGCATTGATAATACCGGTTGTACGAGAAGTACACATGTTTTTCAATTCAGTTATTTCATGTGTCATGTGGTCAGTTGCACCCGAATCAATAATCCACCCTTCATTTCCCCTATTTTTGCTTAGGTTCGAGATATTACACTTACCAGTACTGGGTTTAAGAATACCAATTTTACCTTTACAATCAGTTCCAGCTGCTACCTGCTGATCTGCTGGCTCGTCATTGGCTTCAGGTTTGATTCCAGTTCGGTTTTGACCGATTCTCCCTTGGTTGGTTCTGTTTGCTGTGTGCTGGCCGCTCGACTATTAACAGCCGCTGTTGTGGCTGCTACTCCTTTGCCTCTTTCCTCAATCTTCTTCTTGTCACCTTTCCACCAGTCAGGATAGCCTACCACTTCAAAACAATTCTCCTTTGTGTGCCGACTTTTTCCACAAGTCATGCACTTCAGTTTTGATTTGTCAATATGAAAATTTTTCTTTCCTTGGAAATCATACATCTTACCAGGTTTGTATCCCTTGGAAACCATTGCTAATGAGTTCGAATCCGTACCTCCCTTAACCATGATTCCTTGGCGATTGGCTTCTCTTCTTACATACCCATATGCCTTCTCAATGGACGGAAACGGACTGAGTAGCACCACCTGTGCCCTTACACCATCTAATGAGTCATCAAGTCCATCAAGAAAGGTGTACACCCTTGTCTTCTGAATAAAGGTGTTGAATTTGTCGATATCTACGGCATCCTCCATGGGATTTGGGCATCGGAAGTCAATCTCTTGCCACAATCGTTGAAGTTCATCAAAATATTCTTCAATAGCTCGCCCTTCTTATCTCACACGCATGACCTGACGGTTGAGGGCATAAACCTGAGCATCATCATTATTATCGTAGTATGTTGTTGCTATTGCCTTCCATACATCTCTGGCAGTTGGATACCGAATATAACTCCCCCTTAATCGAGGTTCAAGGGAATTAATAATCCAGCCTTTTACTACAACATCGTCAGTTGCCCATCTTTGGTATGATGGTTCAGTTATGGGTGGTGGAGCCGGTTCTCCTGTGAGATGCCTCATCCTTTCTCTGCCACAGACGTACATCGTCACCGCTTGGCTCCAAAAAGAGTAGTTTATGCCATCAAATTTTACATCAATAGCGCTTGAATGAATTGTACCCTCGGTCATGGCAGCAGGTTGAGTTATGATTTGTGTTGCCGATTGAGGGTTGTTAATGGCAGCAGCTTGTATAGCCGCCATTTGAGTCATCATTCTTGCCATCTGCTCAATCAACGCTGCCGTGGTGGTTGATTCTTGGGAGTCAGCTTCTGACATTGTTTTATCAAGAAAGTGTGGATAGCTCCTTAGAGCAGTATAGCACGGGAAATTGAAGTTAAAGACAAGAAGGGCCACAACTTCCCTAGCTATACCACCAGGCAACCACGCTTTGATACCAAGTTAAATTAATGGAAAAAATAAAGAGAACACAAGACTCCCAAGAAAGCTCCCTTCCCCCCGATTTTATTTCTCTATTTTTCTTGTATAAAATTACATGGCTGCTTCATGCCCATTTATCAATTGAGAAATATTTTGTATATCATGCTAAACGTGGAAACTAATCCTTAGAATTACAAGTAATCAGAAAACTATCTATTTCCTTTTTCACTTGATGCATATATTATTGATATCCTTGAATATTTTCTTTCCTCCTTTTGATTAGATACAAATCTATTTCTGCTTGTTCCCTAAGTTGTCAGGATCCAAGTGTAATCTTAACAGAACCCACTGATTTATATGAGGGTACAACAGTATTTTGAAAACAATCTTTGTCGTTTCTTTCTAACCATGTGGTCCATAATACAGTACCTCTAATTAGTTCTACTATAGATTTGTCTTTAAGGGATAAGCTTGCGTCTAATAACCAAAGGTTCTCTACAGTGGAAGCATTAAAAACAAAATTGTTGAAATAATGAGCTATACAGGTTCATATTGCAATTACAAATGGGCAATGACACACAAGTAGGATTTCCTTCTCAATTTTTTTTAATCAATTTCTCCTTGGTAAGCAATCTATTTCTTCCAAGTAATCATAAAAGAACTTTCACTTTCAAAGGGATTTTGACATTCCAGAGATTATCAAATTCATCATTAGGATAAATGTAAACCACGACAATATATTGTCTTTAGTTATAGATCCTGTGTTATTTTATTTATAGAAGCAATCATATTTTCTTTTTTTTGCTTGTATAACTAAAATAACACAGGATCTGAAGAAGGCTGGAATAAGTTCGGAAATAGTTTGCTTAGTGGCAGCTCAGAGCACCAAATATCTTTCTAGAATATAACTGTGAAGTCATTATCAAAATTTTCACAAGACACCCTTCCAAAATGCTGATCATATTCGGCCATAATAATACTTTTCCAAATAGGAGGAACACATGGGTCATTACATCTTACCCACGACTTAGGCATAAAGACCTTTGTTTATTCTATCAATATCTAGAACCCCCAAGCCTCCTTGGCATTTACTTTGGTATACAATATATATGCCATGCAACAAGAGATTTATCAGGCTTTGAATCATGGCCTAAACATTCTTCATATAGCATCAATTTTCGACGACCAAATATTTGAATTGTTAAGAACATAGCATGAAAACATATATATATATATATAAGTAAGAACTTAAGTAATTAAATAATTTCAAGAAAATCAATTGATAGAAAAACTTTAAGAAAAATGAAAAGGACAATTTGAATTTTTTGCTTTCATAGTTTATCGAATTAAAAATTTACTATAACGAAGTACAAAAATTAAGCGATTTGTGGGTGGGACCTTTGTATATCATACCAGCACAAAGAAATATATAAAAAAAAATTGGTGGGACCTTTGTACAATGTTTTTGCAGGTCCACATATAATGATTTTGTACCATATGAAGATCATGTTAAGCGATTCAGATTTATTGTTTAGACTTAAAAAAAAAAGCATATATAGAGTTAATTAACTAAATATTTGAAAAATGAGAATTTTACAATATATACATTCAAAATATGGGGATAAGAACTAAAACAAATTCTTGAAGGTGGATATGTTTATTGCTCTTTGTATAATAAATTCTCAATAATATAGGAAGTGGTTAATTGTATTCAAAGTTCTGTGCTCAGTTTGTACCCAAGCCCAACTGTCATTTGACTAGCACCGATACTGTAAAAGAGCATATTGCGTCCTATAAAACTCAACAATGCTACTGTAAAATAAGCACATATCTTCTTGCAAGTCGTGACTTTTAAAAAGTGGTCCCAGAGTTAGTTGCTAACGCGGTTTCACGAGGACCACTTGGACACCTATCAACGAAAAAGCACTGATACTATAAAATACAATACTAGATCCTATAAACCTCAATACGGATACTGTAAAATAAGCACTCACAAGTAACGACTTTTCAAAGTTGTCCCGAGTTAGTTGCTAACTGCTGTGACCAGGACCACTTGGACAACTTACAGAACTTTGATCGGGACCACTGGGACCACTTCTAGAAGCTCTCTAACGACTTTCCAACTAACCCGGGACCACTTTAAACACTGTAAAATAACTCTTTGAATACTGTAAAATAAAACAAGAATACTGTAAAATGATTGTTTTTCAAAATTTTAATTTTTTATATATGTATATCCTCTAAAATAATAAGATGAATCATGTCAAAGAACAAGATGGATACTGTGAAACTACAAGATGGATACTGTAATACAACAATGTTAATACTGTATTTTTTTCAAAATTTTAATTTTTTATATCTACATCTATATCTTATAAAATAAAAATATGGATACTTTAGAACAACATGATGAATACTATAAAACAACTAATTGTATACTGTAAACCAACAAGGTTAATACTATAAAACAAATGCATACACAAAAACATAAATGTCTTCCAACAAACATAACATTCCTCACAAATTAAAACAAACATATTTTTCACAAAACATACTATTTCTAACCAACATTTGTTCACCAAAGACATATTACATCATTCACAAATAGAAAAATACATAAATATGCTGTTCCATCACTAGAATAAAAAAGTTGTCACTTAAGAATCCTCTGATACACATTATAAGAATGAGTCAAAAGTCACATCACTTGAACAAGACATCCTTTGATATATCCACATATGCTTAACAAGTGTCTCATATTGCATCAGCTGTAGTACCAAGTCAACAATCTGCATGAACCAATCCAGATATGTAAAATAAAGAACTGAAAACTATTGCATAGATAGATCCTGTAAATTATTGCATATATCGTGTAAACCTATTAGATACATCCTGTAAAATATTGTATAGATCCTGTAAATCTACTAGATAGATCGTATAAAATATTGTATATATCATACAAACCTATTAAATAGATCCTATAAATTTCTTTATGTTCAGAATTCTCATATGATGATTGGGATTAAAAGCTAGTAGTGCGATTTTGAGATCGAGCGCTAGTAGAATAAACATGTATTAGTACTTCTATACATAAGAGTTGAAATCATGTGAATCTAAACTCTCCGTCTGCATTTGCACACGACCTGAAAATTCAATCGACAAGATCAAAATTCACCTAAAATCTCAGAAAAGACAAAGAGATCTGTGAAATTACGCTTAAACCCTTTGATTTAAGTACACCGTTGGCCCAGTCATACCAGGATATGTAGCAAACAAGATCCAACGATCAACTTTTTTTATTTTTTTTGCTTTGTGGATCGATATGTCGAGTCAATGAGATGTAGCGAAATAAGATGTGAACAGCTAAACAATTGAGTTACAAGCTTGAAAATACCAAAATTGTAACCGTTGTTAATAACAATCCTACCAAAAATCAAACATGATATTGGAAATAAGAATTTCACCACAAAATATAAGCAAAGCATCTATGTACGGCACAAGCTCCGATTGAATGATGGCACCTTGATCGGAGAGACCGGGTTGATAGAAGGAACAACAGGGGAAGAAGAAAAAATGCAGGCACGGAAACAAACAGATCTGTTTTGTCGAACCATAGAGGAGGAAGTGTGCAGCCTGACCGAGCGGAGATGGTCTCTCCTTCTAATAGGAGGCGGTCAATCTTGACATAGATGTGAGATCTGATGATGACAATGATGACCTGACAGGCGGAAATGGCCTGCCCGGAGTGTTGGCTATTCTTACGATGACGATCGGTTTTGGTGAGGAGGAAATGGACACTGAGGTGGCGACGGTGTTGGAATTTTAGAGAGGAATAGATAATCAGTGTTTTAGAGAGATGGAGATCTGGGATTGGATATGGAGGAAGATTCTTTAATAAGCGAAAGTTGGAGGCAAATGGTTAAAAGCAGTTGAAACCTTATCCATAATGGTTGGGTACAAATCGGGTACAAAGGACTGGGTATATAAACCTTCTCTTATTTTTAGAACATAAAAATAACATGTAACAATATGTTAATGAATAATAAGATCTTGCTTCATTAAATCTAGAGAGTTGTATTCTTGCTAATAACTAAACCCCTAATCTTAATGTTGTTACTTACAAACTTCTTCTTTCACAATTTTAAATAATATTTTATACACAATATGAACCATAAAATAAAAAATTTTGTATATGATTTTCCAAAGACAAATGTACAAGAACGTTAGTGATTATTTTTTTTTTCAGACATTAATATCAATAGTTTGACATGAACAAAATTTAAAGAACAAACACTTCATGATTAATTGATAATATATATTGTAATACTATGAGGACAATTAATTAAGCATTAGACACTGAAACGTTGCCCAAAATAGAGCATAAAACCTTATAATATACAAAACTCAAGTAGATATATTGATAAGGACATATATAATATTATTTTGAAATCTTTTGCCAGGTAGCTAAACAAGTTTCAATTTGATACTAAATAAGTACCATTTTTTTTTAAAGTAATGTCATTCACAAGATGTGTAATTATATTAGGTTGCTCAAATTTGGTCCGAGATATAAACAACGACATCAATTAATAAACAAAATCACAGTAAATATCGAGTGCTTTTTTTTAAATTAAACAAGCAAACATGTGAGGTAGTTGCAAAGATTCTGGTGTTACCAGTACTGGTCTGGTACCAACCAATAGCAGTTAAAATTTGTGCTGATTTTAATATATAATTATGTATTTATTACTGAATAGAGGTTAATTTGAGGGTTCTATATGTCTTATTCTATATTATTCTATATTGTCCATTTTGAAATATGTGGAGCATGAAAATATATATTGTTCATACTTTAGCGCCGTTTTCTAAAATATTTACTGACTTATTTTATTAGTTTATACTAAGTTTTTTCTTTAGTTTGTTCTGAAAAGAAAATTGTATGTAACAATTCATTAAGCAGAAAAATAAGTGTATTTTTTTTAAACGCTAAATTTGTATAAATATAACCTAATATATATTGTGCTGAAATTTCATGCAGAAGGATACCAACAAAAAATTATTTTTCTAGGAGCTCTTTAAATTTTAAGCATATCACACAAATCTCATACCAGAATTTGTTTTGGTGAATATGATAGAACATGATCAAAATGTTTAAAAATATAACTTATTTTGTAAAGAAAAATGAATACGTACACCCAGCTTTCAATTTTTTTCAAAAGGACACAAGTAATGTCAAAATTTTACAAAATTAAATTTTAGAAAAAATAAATAAAATAATAAAATAAATTGGCATGGAAATTTTATATTAACATGTTATATGATACAACTAAGAATTTCAACATATCATGAGAACTAGACTTTAGTCTACTGACAAAGGCAGTGTCTTCCATGTAGGAGGTCGTAGATTCGGAACTCAGATGAGAATCCCTAGTGGATGTTAAAAACAGTTGGGTAGCTTGACTCAAAAATAATTTCACCATATCCCGATTAATAGATGTGAACTTGTAGTCAAATTTTAGTTTGTGTCTATATTGTAGGTTATTTCTGGAAGAAATAGACCTGGCCAACATATACTTCATTTTTTAAGGCACTGAACTTGTACATGATAATTAAATATTTATTTTCTAGCTCCAAGAATATTTCTTATTTATCTAAAATAATACACACAAATTTAAGTGTACTAACTAGTTATGTTTGGTATTTAGACTACAAAATATTATAATTATTATTCATATCTATTAAAAATTTATGGACACTCAAAATATTTGGTCAGAATTCATTGCATGTAATACTATCCCAGTTATTAAATTACTTAAAAGAACTTCAAGTTAAAGGGAATGGTTAACAACTAGCTATATATCGCCTATTTTGAATAACAATGCGTGCTAATCTTTACAAGGGTCGTTGTCCAATACACGTGCTACTAGCTAGCAATTATATATAAAGAAAATATTATAATAATGAAAGAGGGTAGAAGACAGGAAACAAAAATGATTAGAGAATGTAAAATGTCTGAAATGATTGAACAAAGTAGAATATGAGGCTCATTTTGTTTCTTGTCAAAACCAGCAATATGACACGTTGCAATATTAGGAATATCTAAAGAAGGAAAGAAGAAAATTCCATCCCATATATGAGGTGATTGCTCCTACCATACATGGCAGGTTCTCCAATTGATGGCTGGCGGTGATTGTCTCACAAATATGGAGCAAAGTTTCTAAGTATGAAGGATTGTAATTGATTTCCTGAGTTAATACCAAAAGTACATGTTTTGTTTTAATTTAAATATAGAGGCAGTGTATGAAGGAAAGGAATATAGAAAAAAGACAGAAAAGAAAAACTCTCTGTAACTCCATTTTTTATGAAATAATAACAAAGAGTGGGAAGGGAGATTCACGAGAGTGCTCGTGTTTGTGTTCTTGTTGGTATTTTGCAATTCTAATAATTTTGTCATGGTATCAGAGCATGGTTGCCTGGTGGTATAGCTAGAGAAATTGTTGTCCTTCTTGTCTTTAACTTCAATTTCTTGTGCTATATCGCTCTAAGGAGCTATCCATCCTCAATCGAAAAATGCCGAACACATCTCCTGATGGATCTCAATCAAGTGCGCCCATTAATCCTATGGATCTCCTGGAAAAACTCACACAACTTACTCAAGCAATAACCCTTCAACAAACTCAAATGGTGGCTATGCAAAACGCTACCATTGTCAACCCTCAACCGGCGACACAATCTACTGCCATAACCAATGGGTCCATTCATCCCAACCCAATAGACGTGAAAATGAACGGTACTAATTATACCTTCTGGTGTCAAGCAGTTGAGATGTATGTTAAGGGGAGGGAGCGAATGAAGCACCTCACGTGGGTTCCTGCACCTCCGGATAAGACACATCCGGGTTTCCAAAAATGGGAAGTGGACGATGTAGTTGTCAAAGGGTGGCTCATAAACTCGCTCGAGGCACGGCTAAGAAGCAAGTACATTCGACATCCTACTGCAAGAGACGTATGGCAAGCACTAGCAACCACCTTCTATGATGGTAGTGATGAAGCGCAAGTGTTTGTTCTGAATCGGCGGGTCTCACATGTCAAACAAGACGGTAAACTGTAGAAAAATTCTATAATGAATTGCACGGTCTATGACAGAAAATTGACTTCCGCAGCCCAAACCCGATGGTGTGTGCCTGTGACATTGAAATGTTTATTAACTTTATTCAATAAACCCGGGTATACACTTTTTTAGATTGCCTTGATGATCGACTTGACAATATTCGAGCACGAGTGCTGCAAATGAGTCTGTTTCCATCCCTCAAGCAAGCTTATGCGCATGTCAGATGGGAATCAAATCGCCAAGGCATAATGATCAAGAATGGACAAGAGACTGTGCAAAACTCGGTTGCCATGGCTACAAGGGGTTACAGATCCCGCGGGATAGATACTAGGACTGACAAGTTTTTGAATTATAGGGATAAATCAAAACTTAAGTATAGTCATTGTGGTGGCACGAGGCATCTTCATAAGCAATGCTTTGAACTAGTTGGATATCCCGAGTGGTGGAAAAACACAAAGAAGAAGCAACAAAATGATAAAGGGCGTGCAAGCATGGTAGCAACTGAAGGAAACAAGGCTGAGATGGTTCACTTGGCTGAACTGAATAGCAGCAGAGACGCTGAGGGACCAATACTAGCAGCAGGGAGCTTTGCGGCAGCAGCCAATACTGGGAATATTCCGAGTAAAGCATCAGGTTCAGGTGAAATAGGTACTTCTGTACAAGGTAATAATTGTCATAGTTGTCATGGTAATACTTCTGTACAAGGTAATACTTCTGAAAAATTTTATGTGTCAAAGTTAGGCAAAGTTCTCAACAATAATTCCGATAATGTCATAAATCCTCAAGGATGGATCATTGACTCTGGAGCAACAGATCACATGACACATGACCAAAGGGATATGATTAATAAAAAAGGGGCACAAAAAGACGGTATAATAAATGCTAATGGAGGTGTCTATCCCGTAAGTGGGGCTGGGGATATCAAACTCTCACCAACACTGACTCTTAATAACACGTTACTAGTACCTTCGCTCTCTACTAAGCTGATTTCTGTTGGACAACTCACTCGAGATTTAAACTGTGTTGCACTTATGTTTCCCTCTCATTGTGTTTTTCAGGATCTCCTCACGAAAGAGATAATTGGCCATGGTACTAAGAGGGAGGGACTGTATTATCTAGATGATTTGAAGACTGGAAGGACATACCTCACGGAAAGTGTAGTAGAGGGTAGGAAAAATAAAGTAATGTTATGGCATAGAAGGCTAGGGCACCCGTCGTTCGGGTATTTAAAGAAATTTTCTCCTCATCTATTTTTGGGATTAAATGAAAAGGATTTTTCATGTAAAACGTGTGTGAAAGCTAAGAGTCATAGGACTTCTTATCTTGATAGTAACAATAAATGTCTTGTTCCGTTCGATCTTATACATACCGATGTATGGGGGCCCTCTCCAATTTTGTCAAAATCTGGATGTAGGTGGTATGTTATTTTTATAGATGATTGTACTCGTATGACCTGGCTTTATTTATTAAAGAGTAAGGATGAAGTTACAAAGACCTTTCAATCTTTCTACAGTATGGTTGAAACTCAATTTGAAAAACGAATTAAAATGGTAAGAAGTGATAATGGAACCGAGTACATAAACAAAAACCTTAGAAATTTTTCAATGACAAAGGTATTCTACACGAGACCTCATATGTAGGAACCCCACAACAAAATGGTGTTGCAAAACGAAAAAATAGGCATCTACTGGAAGTAACTCAGTCGCTTCTATTTGAAAGCAAAGTACCATCTTATTTTTAGGACAATGCAATCACTTCTGCCACATAACTTATAAACTGGATGCCTACAAAAGCCAACGGTTACAAAACCCCTTTGCAAGCTCTATCATCACATATAAACATACCATCTATCTTGTCTTTCGCCTCGAATATTTGGGTGTACAGTATTTGTTCCTATCTTGAAATCCATCGTACAAAACTTGATACAAATGCTGAAAAGTGTGTGTTTTTGGAATTTTGTCCTTTTAAAAAGGGATATAAATGTTTCAATCCATCTACCTGAAAATTTCATACCTTTATGGACGTAACCTTCTTTGAAAATGAATTTTTCTTTGATAAAGACCAGTTTTTGGGTCAGGGGGAGAATAATTCAAGTGACCAAAATCTGTTCTTTTTAGACCTAACCCCACAAAATATTAGTTCATCCCAGCTCAATACAGAACCGGAACTCAATCCAGAACCAGAATTGAACTTATCTCTACCTAATTCTAGTTCCAATCCAGAACCAGGTTATGCTACAGAATCGGACAGAGGTCCGGATAGAGGTCTTGAATCCGGACCTAATCATAATGACCCTGAACTCGGGTCATCCTCCTCTGCTAGTCCAATGAACACCAGCGACTTGGGTCCAAATGACAACATTGTAAATGCACATGAGTCAACAGAAACTTCGACTGATGGTGTGAATTTTTGGATTGACTTGAATGAGTTTGACTTGAATGAACAAAATGAAGAGATAATACAGTCCCAACCCGGTGAATCAGAGCCAATATCTCGTGAGGAGAATCCTCAGGTATGTGTTTCTCAACCAAGATTTAAATTACCACCTCGTACAACTAGGGGCCAACCACCAAAGAGGTATGTACCAGAGGGTGATTCGAGTAACGAAACCAGATATCCCATTGCTAATTACACTAGTACTATAAATCTTAGGAAACCATTGAGAGCCTTTGTGAATAAACTAGCTGCTGTCACGGTTCCTGATAAACTAGAAGAAGCCTTGAAGGATAAAAGGTGGGTCCAAGCAATGGAATCCGAGATGGATGCTCTTAAGAAAAATTGTACCTGGGAACTAGTAGATCTGCCAAAAGGAAAAAGTACTGTGGGATGTAAGTGGGTCTACTCCATTAAATATAATGAAAAAGGGGAGGTTGATAGATATAAAGCACGATTAGTTGCTAAGGGGTATACACAAGTTTATGGGATTGACTTTCAGGAAACTTTTTCACCTGTAGCAAAGCTAAATACTATGCGAGTTATCTTATCTCTTGCAGCAAACTTTGACTGGCCACTACATCAATTCGATGTGAAAAATGCATTCCTACATGGCGATCTAGAAGAAGAGATCTATATGGATATGCCACCAGGATACACAAACCATGAGCCAAGACCTAAAGTGTGCAAACTCAAGAAGGCGCTGTATGGACTCAAACAATCACCCAGAGCATGGTTTGGGAGATTCTGTATGGCGATGAAAAGCTATGACTATCAGCAAGGAGAGTCGGATCACACAATGTTCTTCAAAAAAACAGGAGGTAAAATTGCAATTTGAATAATCTATGTTGACGACATGATCATCACTGGAGATGATGATATTGAGATTGGGAGACTTGAGGAAAAATTGAGCAAGGAATTTGAGATGAAAAACTTGGGGGGTTTAAAATATTTTTTGGGTATAGAGGTCTCCCGTAGTAAAATGGGCATCTCTCTTTCTCAGAGAAAATACATCCTTGATCTGCTAACCGAAGTCGGCATGTTTGATTGCAAACCAGCAGACACACCAATGGTTCAAAATATGAAACTTAGTGAGGATCCGAATCAAGTGCCTACCAATAAAGAACGATATCAAAGGTTAGTGGGGAAGTTGATATATTTGTCTCATACCCGACCTGACATAGCCTATCCAGTGGGGGTTGTAAGTCAGTTCATGCATAACCCAAAGGAAGAACACATGGAGGCTGTGATGAGAATAATTAGGTACCTCAAAGGGAATCCAGGTAAGGGCATAACATTTGGAAGACATGGACATACCGACATTGAGGGTTACACTGATGCTGACTGGGCTGGCAATATTGTTGATCGTAAATCTACAGCTAGGTACTTTACGTTTGTTGGCGGTAATTTGGTAACCTGGAGAAGTAAGAAACAAAATGTAGTGGCTCTTTCAAGCGCTGAAGCGGAGTTCCGAGGTATGGTAAAAGGCATTTGTGAGCTTTTATGGTTGAAGAAGCTGGTTACTGAACTTGGCTTCAAACCAGAAAACCCGATGAAATTATTCTGTGACAACAAGGCTGCAATTGACATCTCCCACAATCCGGTGCAACATGATAGAACGAAGCACATTGAGGTAGATCGACATTTTATTAAAGAAAAACTTGATTCTAACATTATTTCTTTGCCATTTGTAAGGTCACATGAACAGGTTGCAGATATTCTCACCAAAGCTGTTGCCAGTAAAGAATTCAACTTGGCTCTAGAAAAACTAATGATGAAAGATATCTACGTGTCAAATTGAGGGGGAGTGTCAAAACCAGCAATATGACACGTTGCAATATTAGGAATATCTAAAGAAGGAAAGAAGAAAATTCCATCCCATATATGAGGTGATTGCTCCTACCATACATGGCAGGTTCTCCAATTGATGGCTGGCGGTGATTGTCTCACAAATATGGAGCAAAGTTTCTAAGTATGAAGGATTGTAATTGATTTCCTGAGTTAATACCAAAAGTACATGTTTTGTTTTAATTTAAATATAGAGGCAGTGTATGAAGGAAAGGAATATAGAAAAAAGACAGAAAAGAAAAACTCTCTGTAACTCCATTTTTTATGAAATAATAACAAAGAGTGGGAAGGGAGATTCACGGGAGTGCTCGTGTTTGTGTTCTTGTTGGTATTTTGCAATTCTAATAATTCTGTCATTTCTAAAGGGCATTGGATTTTGTAAATAGCTTGGTTTTTAAATGGCAAGGCATTGATATTGGTCTAAAATTGGATTAATCCAGTATTATTTGACTTCTCATTTTTCTTTGTATCTAATTAACTAAATTGCCAAATAATATAATTAATGAAGATAAAAGCTGCATTCATTAAATGTAATTTCCATTCAATTCTTTTTATCTATATAAATAATGGTCCTTGCAATAACATCCAGTCCTATAAAAAGCCTTGTCTGTTATGTTTGTCTATGGGGTTGTTGGAGCACTGCAATTATTTTTCCATGATATTTGTAACTTCTACATTGTACATATTTTTCGTGTTATGTGTATCTCCATCGAAGATCGATCTGGTAACATTGGCAGGATAATCATTTGTAAATTTTAAAATAAATTGCTGTTTGTTACTCTATAATGCCTTTTTTTTTTTTACAAAAAAAAATTATATACAAATCCATAGTAGAAACGAGAATGATTGGTACACTGACAATGGTTCTTAATTAGTCATCCAATTTTGTTACCTACCTCGAAACTTTTTTGTAGATATATGGTAGAAATTTTTGGTCTATCTTTTAACTATATTAATTTATTTTGATGTTCTTTGTTCTTGCATGTACTTCTTTCTTAGAGAGGGAGTGAATATTGTATATATCAGACCAGTATACATAAGTATGAGGAACATTTGTAAGAACAACAAGAGGCATTTCATCATTTTAGAGAGATTTTTTTTTTTTTTGCAAGATTGCTTCTGGATCACGGTTCAAATAGGAAATAAAGATTGGAGAGTCTGACAATTGGCTATTAAGAAATTTGATATAAAAGTAGAGAAAATTTCTAGTGTACCCATCAAAACTTTCAAAATAGCAATTTTTCCATCAAAACATTGAACTTTTTTTATTTCCCCACTCAAAGTTGAAATCCTTTCTTATTTCCCCATGCGTTAATTAAATTTGAAATTTTAAGCTTAATTTATAATTTTATTTTATTTTAAAGTTTAAACTAATTACCACAAACTGAGTACAAGTAAAAGAAGCTCAAGTGACAAAAAACTCTACTTAATTTCTGATTTATTTCTATTGTAACAACTCTTAGCTCCTTCAAAATTTTGGATCTCCTCGTTCTCTAATATCCAGCTTATACTCTGTTGTCGTTTTCATATATTATCTTTATTCATTAGTTTATCCATTTACAAATGTATAACAAATTAAAATCCAACCCTAAATTAACGAGGAAAAGATAATTAAAAAGTATTTTATTTACCAATACACAATAAATTAACTAGGGCAAACTCACCTTTAAAACAAAAAAATAATACAATGCTTGAGTAATCAACAAGGAGGCTTGTCGGCAGGGGGAGGCAGTATTTTTGCCTCAGTACTATTACCATTCTTTGTTATAAACACAACATCCCTTCCCAGATTGCGTGTGTTTCATAGTGACAGTGAATGTACCAAACTCCTAATTTAATTACAAAACCAAAATATGTTGAGGATTAGTGTCTGAAAAACACTCAAAACAACAATTTGTAACAGTAACTAATCTACTATTTGATTAATTTTGTCGAGCTACTTAATTAGTCCAAATCAACTATCTAATCAAATATTGCTAAACAGGCCGTTATCATTGTAGTTGTGTAACACCTTTGATTTTCAAAATTAAATCAATAAAAAGATTCAATAAATTTGATATTAAATTAAACTTACCCGGATAGTTGCCCAACCGTTCATCGGCACTCCCAAAGTGCTCACATATGGCGGATCGACCAAGTTATAACTCAGAAGATCAGTTGTGGGGTCAAAGTTGCCGGATCCACTTCCAATGACATAGAAGCTGTGGCCGTGCAAGTGTATTGGATGGTTAACCTGTGTGTCTAATACATTAGTGTCCTGAAACACAATCTCTACGGTCGCGTTATACTCGAGCACTTTCACTTTTGTTGATTTATCAACAATTTTTAGCTCTGCTTGATCTTTGACATCAGTAAAATTGAAGAAGCGCAATGGTTTGTCAAGGAAGTCAATCGTGTATACACCGGCAATAGAATTGTAATATGCATCTAGCACATCAATTTTTGGGTTTTGGAAACTAACATTGTTCAAACCAGCAGCAAACCTAGTACCGTTTGAACCAGCGCATGAGTTGTTAGGGCACAATGCTTCATTCACAGATAACGTGATATACATTTTGACATCAGTTTGGTTTATGACAGCTGGGTCATCTGAGTTGGCCAACGAGCGAAGACCACGAGTGAACGCAGCTGCTGCATTAGTGTCATTGGATTTTGGTAAGGAGGTGAAAACTGGTTTAATTGATGATGTGGAATTATTAGTTTTGTATTCTAGAATAGCTACGGTCACATTGGCATCTCTAGGAGCTGCAGAACTTCCATCAAAGAATAAAGCCACAATGATGTAATAACGGAAGGGGGAAGATGAGTGCTGATATTGATTGGCCCATAAGAGGAGATCCATCTTTTGACCCGGGGTGATCATGATAAATTCATTCACATAAGGTTTCATATAGCTAGCATCGGTTCCAACGACCGTTACATTGTGGCCCGAAACCACAAAAAAGAACCGATGCTAGCTATATGAAACCTTATGTGAACCGATTGAAGAACCGATTCAATCGATTCCAACCGCAACAAAGAATCGATTGAACCGCAAAAAAGAATCGATATTTCCTTCCTCAGAGGATACTGTTAGAGCAATAGTTATAAATAATTTGTTTTAGTGAGCTTTAGAGAACATGCATTGATGGTTTTTATAGGAAGAACATTAGAACCCTTTACTTTCCATTATTTCTAAAACATTACTGTCAAGTATGGCGGCCACTGGCCTTTCGTAGTTAATTTTTTATACCTACCTACTTGATGAAATTTTTGTATATATTGTAATAAATAAATGCATCAGCTATACGTATGACTTGAACTTGGATTTTTATAGACCCTTTTCCTTGCAAATATGGATAATAATGATTAGTGTAAGGTGTGTCAATAAACCAACCTTTTGTTTGCACATGCATCATGCTAAGAAAATTTAATTGAAAAAATGCTCATAAGACCAATACTTGTGACTTGTGAGTAATTATTGTTTGTTTTATTGGTTACGAGTAGGGCTGCTAATGAGCCAAGTTCGGCTCAAAACTCAGCTCAGCTCGTCATATAACTAAATCGGTCCAACTTGGGCTCCGCTCGGTCTTGAAGAAAAAAACTTGGCTCAATTTAATGAGCTTGAGCCTTTAGCTCGGCTCAAACTCGGCTCATAACTCGCGAGCTCAACTCATGCCAAAACAGTAAATACAACAAAAAGTAGGCACTTATCGCGAGGGTACTCCGTCGCGAAAAGTACCGTCGCGAAAAGAAAAAGCACAGTTATAACGGTACTCTGTCGCGAAAAGTGCCTCGCGATAAGTGCCTACTTTTCGCGACGGAGTACCCTCGCGATAAGTGCCTACTTTTTGTTGTATTCAGATTTAAAACTCATGCCTCTTGTATCCAGATTTCAAAGTACCTGCAATAAAAAAGGACATTTAAAAGTAATAAAATAAAGCGAACAACTTTTAAATTAGAAAACAATAATCAAGTAGTAATTTTTTTGAGAAAAAGAATCAAGTAGTAGTTAATAATAAACTTTTAACAACATCATAAAAGATAAAAACTAATAATTTGCATATTTATTTTTCACCCATCAAATAGGTTGTCTCGTAATTAATGTAATATTGTAAAATATTTCTCTATCAACGTGGGTGTTAATTATATAAATTAATTAATTATAAAGTTGATTCAATCATGTTGACTCGTTCAACAAATGTGACCAGAGAGTAGACCTCCAAAGTCTGAAAATAAATCTGTTGTTATTCCATGGGAATAACAGCAGCCTGTTATGCCGATTCTAACTGTTTAATTTTTTTTATGCACGAATATTCACGAAGAACTTTTTTCATGCGCAATATCGACGAAAATCATCATTTGTAATTAGAATAACATGTTCTTGTTATTCCTTTGGAATAATAGCATATTTATTTCCCCAAAGTCTACCTTTTAAAGAATAACAACAAAAAATAAATAATTCAGTACTGAGCATATATATATAATTGAGTATTGCTTCGCTATTTAAGAAGCTGTAGTGCATAATTATTTATTTATAGAAATTAATAAAATTAAGAGAATAAAATCGATTAATTGTCTTAAAATTTTGATTAAATAAAACCGAGTCATGGATTCATATTAGACTGTTCTAAAGAAACTGTATCGATTCGGTTTCTTTGATGTACCTTCTCATCCCACCTGCCTTGCCACAGAAAATCCACCCAAAATGATTGATTTAGTGGGTGGCTGGGTGCACATCATATTAGGTTGCTCAAATTTGGTCCGAGATATAAACAACGACATCAATTAATAAACAAAATCACAGTAAATATCGAGTGCTTTTTTTTAAATTAAACAAGCAAACATGTGAGGTAGTTGCAAGATTCTGGTGTTACTAGTACTGGTCTGGTACCAACCAATAGCAGTTAAAATTTGTGCTGATTTGAGGGTTCTATATGTCTTATTCTATATTATTCTATATTTTCCACTTTGAAATATGTGGAGCATGAATATATTGTTCATACTTTAGCGCTGTTTTCTAAAATATTTACTGACTTATTTTATTAGTTTATACTATGTTTTTCTAAAGTTTGTTTTGAAAAGGAAATTGTATGTAACAATTCATTACGCAGAAAAATAAGTGTATTTTTTTTTTTAAACGCTAAAGTTTGTATAAATATAACCTCATATATTGTGCTGAACTTTCATGCAGAAGGATACCAAAAAAAAATTATTATTCTAGGAGCTCTTTAAATTTTAAGCATATCACACAAATCTCATACCAGAATTTGTTTTGGTGAATATGATAGAACATGATCAAAATGTTTAAAATATAACTTATTTTGTAAAGAAAAATGAATACCTAGCTTTCAATTTTTTTTGAGAAGGACACAAGTAATGCAAAATTTTACAAAATTAAATTTCAGAAAAAATAAATAAAATAATAAAATAAATTGGCTTGGAAATTTTATATTTACATGTTATATGATACAACTAAGAATTTCAACGTATCATGAGAACTAGACTTTTGTCTACTGATAAAGGCAGTGTCTTCCATGTAGGAGGTCGTAGATTCGGAACTCAGATGAGAATCCCTAGTGGATGTTAAAAACAGTTGGGTAGCTTGACCCCAAACTTTACTCAAAAATAATTTCACCATATCCCGATTAATGTGAACTTGTAGTCAAATTTTATTTTTTGTCTATATTGTAGGTTATTTATGGACGAAATAGACCTGGCCAACAAATACTTTATTTTTTAAGGTACTGAACTTGTACTTGATAATTAAATATTTATTTTCTAGCTCCAAGAATTTTTCTTATTTATCTAAAATAATACACACAAATTTTAAGTGTATAACTAGTGAATGTTTGGTATTTAGACTACAAAATATTATAATTATTATCCATATCTATTAAAAATTTATGGACTCTCAAAATTTTTAGTCAGAATTCATTGCATGTAATACTATCCCAGTTATTACATTACTTAAAAGAACTTCAAGTTAAAGGGAATGGTTAACAACTAGCTATATATCGCCTATTTTGAATAACAATGCGTGCTAATTAATCTTTAGATGGGTCGTTGTCCAATACACGTGCTACTAGCTAGCAATTATATATAAAGAAAATATTATAATAATGAAAGAGGGTAGAAGACAGGAAACAAAAATGATTAGAGAATGTAAAATGTCTGACATGATTGAACAAAGTAGATTCTGAGGCTCACTTTGTTTCTAAAGGGCATTGGATTTTCTAAATAGCTTGGTTTTTAAATGGCAAGGCATTGATATTGGTCCTAAATTTGATTAATCCAGTATTATTTGAATTCTCATTTTTCTTCGTATCTAATTAACAAAGGTGCCAAATAATATAATGAAATAAAAGCTGCATTCATTAAATGTAATTTCCATTCAATTCTTTTATCTATATTCATAATGGTCCTTGCAATAACATCCGGTCCAATAAAAAGCCTTGTCTGTTAAGTTTGTCTATGGGGTTAACAACAACAAAGTAGCACTTATCACGAGAGTACTCCGTCGCGAAAAGAAAAAGCACAGTTATGACGGTACTCCATCGCGAAAAGTCACTTTTTACCCTCACAACTGTGTTTTTTCTTTTCGCGACGGTACTTTTCGCGACGGAGTACTGCAATTATTTTTCCATGATATTTGTAACTTCTATATTGTACATATTTTGGTGTTATGTCTATCTCCAACGAAGGTCTGGTAACATTGGCAGGATAATCATTTGTAAATTTTCAAATAAATTGCTGTTTGTTACTCTATAATCCCCTTTTTTTTTACAAAAAAAGAATTATATACAAATCGATAGTAAACGAGAATGATTGGTACCCTGACAATGGTTCTAATTAGTCATCCAATTTTGTTACCTACCTCGAAACTTTTATTAGATATATGGTACAAATTTTTGGTCTATCATTTAACTATATTAATTTATTTTGATGTTCTTTGTTCTTGCATGTACTTCTTTCTTAGAGATGGAGTGAATATTGTATATATCAGACCCGTATACATAAGTATGAAGAACATGTGTAAGAACAACACGAGGCATTTTATCATTTTAGAGAGATTTTTTTTTTTTTGGCAAGATTGCTTCATAATCACGGTTCAAATAGGAAATAAAGATTGGAGAGTCTGACAATTGGCTATTAAGAAATTTGATATAAAAGTAGAGAAAATTTCTAGTGTACCCATCAAAACTTTCAAAATAGCAATTTTTCCATCAAAACATTGAACTTTTTTTATTTCCCCACTCAAAGTTGAAATCCTTTCTTATTTCCCCATGCGTTAATTAAATTTGAAATTTTAAGCTTAATTTATAATTTTATTTTATTTTAAAGTTTAAACTAATTACCACAAACTGAGTACAAGTAAAAGAAGCTCAAGTGACAAAAAACTCTACTTAATTTCTGATTTATTTCTTTTGTAACAACTCTTAGCTCCTCCTTCAAAATTTTGGATCTCCTTGTTCTCCAATCCAGCTTATACTCTGTTGTCGTTTTCATATATTATCTTTATTCATCTGTTTATCCATTTACAAATGTATAACAAATTAAAATCCAACCATAAATTAACGAGGAAAAGATAATTAAAAAGTATTTTATTTACCAATATACAGTAAATTAACCAGGGCAAACTCACCTTTAAAACAAAATAATAATACAATGCTTGAGTAAAATCAGCAAGGAGGCTTGTCGGCAGGGGGAGGCAGCATTTTTGCCTCAGTACTATTACCATTCTTTGTTATAAACACAACATCCATTCCCCAGATTGCGTGTGTTTCATAGTGACAGTGAATGTACCAAACTCCTAATTTAATTACAAAACCAAAATATGTTGAGGATTAGTGTCTGAAAAACACTCAAAACAACCATTTGTAACAGTAACTAATCTACTATTTGATTAATTTTGTTGAGCTACTTAATTAGTCCAGATCAACTATCTAATCAAATATTGCTAAACATGCCGTTATCATTGTAGTTGTGTAACACCTTTGATTTTCAAAATTAAATCAATAAAAAGATTCAATAAATATGATATTAAATTAAACTTACCCGGATTAGATGCCCTAAAGCAGATAGTTGCCCAAAGTGCTCACATATGGTGGATCGACCAAGTTAATTATAACTCAGAAGATCAGTTGTGGGGTCAAAGTTGCCGGATCCACTTCCAATGACATAGAAGCTAGCTGTGGCCGTGCAAGTGTATTGGATGGTTAACCTGTGTGTCTAATACATTATTGTCCTGAAACACAATCTCTACGGTCGTGTTATACTCCAGCACTTTCACTTTTGTTGATTTATCAACGATTTTTAGCTCCGCTTGATCTTTGACATCAGTAAAATTGAAGAAGTGTGATGGTTTGTCAGGGAAGTCAGTCGTGTACACACTGGCAATAGAATTGTAATATGCATCTAGCACATCATTTTTTGGGTTTTGGAAACTAACATTGTTCAAACCAGCAGCAAACCTAGTACCGTTAGCACCAGCGCATGAGTTGTTAGGGCACAATGCTTCATTCACAGATAACGTGATATACATTTTGACATCGACAGTTTGGTTTATGACAGCTGGGTCATCTGAGTTGGCCAGCGAGAGAAGACCACGAGTGAACGCAGCTGCTGCATTAGTGTCATTGGTTTTTGGTAAGGAGGTGAAAACCGGTCTAATTGATGGCGCGGAATGATCACTCAAAAGAGAGCAATGTTTCTTTTAATATTTATAAACTCGTAAATGCTATCGGTTCGGACTGCAAGCGCACAATCCTATCGAGTAGTATATTCGAGGTCGATCCACAGGGAATATTGGTTCAATGCTTTGAGCGTTCGAATCACAATCTTTCGAAAGGCTAGACGAAATCTGTAAATTGAGAGATGTTGGTGTGATCAATGTAAATTAGGAAGCAATTAAAAGTGATTAAAATAAAGATAGAGATGAGAATTCCTAGGGTTTCGGCACACCATTGCTACTCAATCCGCTTTGATAATATATTCCTGTTGTGTCTGATTTCCTATTGTTGTTTAATGAAAGACACCACATAGGTCATTGCGATTTATGTTACGCAAGAATGACAGATCTTTCATCGAGATTCTACATAGGACACTGCGATTTACCTTACGCAAATGTCTGATCTCTCAAATACCCTAAATTACTACACAGATCACTGCGATTTACTTTACGCATGTGGTGGAATTTCGTACGCGTTTTGTTGGTCTGGTTTATGGTTTCCCCGCTAAGGTTTTCTTCACATAAACCTAATAAATCTCAACGAGGCTAATTCATACAAATAGTTTCTCTTACCATTAAAGTACTGTCACTACCCTAACGGACTCAAACTAGATCATTGAAGTTAGATGAAGAGATAGTAAATCACAAAAGTATTTTGTTTCAACAACAAGAAATCATAATCAACAGAAATATATATATCAAAACATCAAGAGTAACAAGGTTTACTGCCTAGCCCTAAGAAAAGGAACTTAGCCGCGGAACGACATTGTTACAAGCACTCATCTCTTCTCTCTTTAATCAAATCTAACCCTAATTACAAAGATAACTATTCCTTCTGCCCAGGGGCCTTATATAGGAGTGGAGGGACGTGTAGAGGTTGAGTAGGGGCTAAGAAACTGATCTGGAAACAGCTGTCGGCAGTTATTCCCCAAGAGATGCCTTCGGATACGGGCCGTATTGGGCAATACGGTCCGTATTAGGACCTTGACGGTTAGAGTTTAATGCTTCCAGCGCTATCTTCTGGTCTGTGCTAGGCCTGGTCCGTATTAGGCAATACGGACCGTAACAGAGACTTAGTCGATGAGCGTCGCTGATCCGATTGACCCGATTCTAGCTCCATTTGGTGTAAAATAGTCCCAAAACCTGTTTTCTGTAATAAAACATAAAGAAGGGTGACAGTAGCCTTTTTCTCTAATAAATTAAACATAAGTGTGAGAAAATATGCAAAACCTAAGCCAAAACCCTACGTAAATCATCGTTATTTTGACTCTGATCACGCCTCCCAACTTGAATTGTTGCTTGTCCTCAAGCAACGACATCCCAGCTGGTCAAAGATCCGGTCTAGGTTAAACCATACAATCTCAAGGACTTGTTAAAAATTAAATTAGGGCTTAGGTTTGGTACAATTGGCATGACAATAAAAATTTAGAATTTTAAAATATTCATGACCTCTCCCTTGAACAATTTATTCACCCCATGATTGACCTCATTATGCTTACCCTAGAAAAATTATTATCGAACAATCCATTTTACAAATATCCTTAAATTTGAGAGTATTAATTTCTCCTTTGATTATAAATGGATCACTTCCAATCAATAGGAATTCTAATGATATAAATTTTGATTTTCCTTCCCAATTGATTGGAGCAAAGTATGACAACTAAGTATGTTGGTGCTTATGACTATTTTTGAAAATTAAATATGTACAAAAATTTAAAATTTGGGAGGTTTTCTCGAGCCTATTGGTAACCAGTCTTGTGTAGGCACCCGTACTCTTTTTATCCTCCATCTTTTATTCTATTTTTTTCTTTTTCTGATTTTCTCTATTTTTTTGGATTTTTCTCATTTCTGATTTTATTTTGTATTTTTGTATTTTTCTGAAAAATAAAATATTTTTGTGTCATAAGCACCATGATTACACACAATTCCAAGTATTCATTCATACAAGGAATTATTGCATAGTTTCGCTAGGGGTCTATCTATAATAAATGGGTATTCTAGAACACTATCAAATTTAAAAGACTTTGCAAAAATAAATTACTCAATAAATAAAAATTCTAGGGTTTGCGATTTTTGATCAACTCTCATGGTTAGCAATTCACTATTCACTTTGAGATCACCAATAATTTAAAAAATTCTGAATTTTTGGTATCATGGTCAATTGTCTTAACCTTAGCCTAATTCAATTTAAAACAATTCCTATTTGATTAACCTACTCCTAAGGAAAAATAAAATTGCAAGCTAGCTAAAAAGCTCAATCTAATCATTCTAGGATTTCGGTAAAGCCTCTAACCCTAGTCAAAAATTGAGTAAAACTACTAGCATCCAAGAATTTAAAATTGCAAAAAATTTAAAGATACATGGTCAATTTACCTCCTACCCCCCGAATAAAATTGAGCATTGTCCCCAATGCTCGAGAGATAAAAATAAAGGAAATAGTAAAGTAAAAAGACCGGGGAAAGATACAACTCACTGCACCTCAATCCTGAGGTGGTCAAGGTGGTGGTGGTCGCTGGATCCCCTTATAAAATAACGGGTCGAAGAGTCCGTATGGTGGCGGCTGGTACTCGAATCCGAAGTCGAGAGCATACTGATAATACTGCTGTGCCATGTAGCGCGTCTGCTGAATCTCGCGCCTGCTCTCGTCAACACTCCTCCGGACCTCCTCCATGCTATTTCTGATTTCGCCAACCTCTTGGCGGAGCGATGAGCTATTCTGTGCTATTTGTTGGGTAGTCTCTCCCGTTGTCAAGGTTAGCTCGTTGAGGTTAGAGTTCATCCAATCTACCATTTGAATGAACTGATCAAGCTCAGCTGTAGGGGCATCAGATGGTGCCGCCCTTGAAGATCCGGCTCTAGCTGCCGATGTGCCTGCCTCCCTATATGCATGAAAAGGGGGCTCATCCTCTTCTCTCTGCTGCCGATCAACATTAGCCTGATTTTGCATTGCGGCTTGGCTTTCGATTACATCAATGTAATCCTGAGGAGGCTCATAAGTTGGGCTTGCGAGTCGTGCCATTCTCCAGGAGGCCCTACTACGGAGATTGAGATGTCGGAAAGGGAATTGGAGGATTCCCTTCGGTGATTTGTAGAAGTAGGGACCTGGGTAGTGGCCGGTGACAATTTTCATGGCTTGGAGGCATGGCATGTCAATTTGTGTGAGCCCGCTTGCCTCTTTGAGACGATCAATCTGCAGAGCGAGGTGATTGGCCAAGATTGTGGCCACGAATCCGATGGAAATCTTGCCTTTATCTTTCTTGGCAAGGGCGACCTCACTGATTTGTTTGCAAAGGAGATGGCCGAGGTGAGGTCGCACTGGTGTCGGATCGATCATGCATTTGAGGAGATAAAGTTCGGGTAGTGTTACCTTAGATGAACTCTCGCCTCTTGCGAAAATGGAATTGGCAAGGATGACTTGCAAGAGGCGGACTTGGGGGTCGATGATTCTGCTTGCCAGTCGAGTTGTGTTTTGGTTATCTTCTGTGATGCTATACCAGAACTCTCGGCAGTCAGGAGAATCAAAAGTGCCATCATCGGTGAGGTCGAAGATGGCGCAGAAATCACTCATGGAGACTGTGTAATGCACGTCAATCATCTGGAAAGTGATGGAGTCCCCATTGTATCTGTAGGTCGCAAGGAACTCCCTCGTGAGTACCTTGTAAATTTTAACTCCTTTGATTAGATCGAGGAATTGCCAGATGTGGATGCGGTTTGCAAGTTGTTCGGTTTGTGCGAGGAGGCCTAGTCGCTCGAGTGTCTCTGTGTTGATCGACTTGTGGTAAATGACCTCCCTTGTTGTCGTCTTCTCGTAGGCTTCTCTGAATTGTGGGTGCGAGAAGACGGGTTGGTACTCGGTTGCTACCTCCATTGATTCATCGGAGTCTTCTTCCTCGAGACCGAAATCCTGAGGGTTGAATTCTTTCGAGGCATACTCCTCATAGGAGACTGATGTGTCTCTGTTTGAGTGTTGAGTGTCGGATTGAGAGGATGAATGGTTGGAGGATTGTGGTTACGAACTGGAGGACCGGGAGGATCGGCTAGAGGAGCTCTGCGGTGAATTGCTCGGGCCGGCGCCTCTGAGGACTTTCTTGGCACTCCATGTAACTGCCCCTAAAATCTTTTTCATTTTTGGAGCCATTTGTTTAAAATTAATTCCTCTGTTACGGACCGTATCGGTCAATACGGTCTTAATACGGACTGGTTAGCTGGTGAAAGTTGACCAAGTACAGGACTGAATACTGACTGTATCAACAATGCGGACCGCATTAAAAGGTATTTTCTGAAAAAATGCTAAGTGCTGGTTCTGGTAAACTGTTACGAACCGTATTGGGTCAATACGGACCGTATTATGCTGGTAAAAATTGGGAAAACTGACAGAAACCTAATTTTTTTTGTGATTTTTGTGATTTTTGCGAAATAAAACCTAATTACCTAAATAAATGCAATAGAGATTAAGTCAAAACAAATGTAAAAATGATTTTTAAATTTTGAAATTGAAATAGGGTTTAGAAAAAACCGAATTTGGAGAAGTTGGATCGAGTGGCCGTCGGATACGGACCCGGTACGGTCCGTATTAGGGCAGGGGTGAGAAGGAGAAGGCCGGTGGCAGCTTCAATGGTATGTGGAGATGAGTTCGGCGATGGAGATCGGCGGAAAAATGGAGGTTTGATTTTTGGGCAAGAGTGGAAGAGGGAGAAAGAGGAGAGATTGAGGGGAAGAGAGGAAGATAAGAGGTTTAGGGGTTAAAAACGAGAATGATTAACGGTTATGAGACGTGATTCGCGCGGAATTTCAAACGTTTCTTCTTAACGGGTTTGAATCTCCCGGATTAACTCTTATTACGGACCGTATCAGCCAATACGGTCCGTATTGAATCCGTTATGCTTACCTATAACTCCCTTGGATACGCCGTATCAGCCAATACGGGCCGTATTCACCACTTATTTCCTGTCTTTTATTCTATTGCCCCCGTATCCATTGGTAAGATTCGTATTAGCCAATACAGGTCGTACCAAAGAGTATTTTCCATCTTCCGAGATGTCCTTTAATCAAGTCTTTCCTCCAGCATGCTTACCTGATCATAGGAAAAAGGTGGGTATGAGTTGTTTCTTTGTTTGAGTCCTAATTAAACTGAAAATAAATTATTATACGAAAATATAAATGTGGCCTTGGGTTGCCTCCCAAGAAGCACTTGTTTAAAGCCGTTAGCTTGACTTTGCGTCGCATCAGTTTCTTCCAGATATTCTCCCGCCAATGCAAGCGGGTTGCTTGTCGAGTGGTTCGCCTTCAGCGTCTTCTGTGGTATCATCATCATTGCCCTTCTTGAAGAAATTGGTTGGTGTTTGAGGTCCGGGGTCGAACGCCAGGCTCACACCAAGCACTACTTCAACCTCGTCCAATCTTTGAGAAATTGCATCGAGTTCTTCACGTAGGTTTTTGATTAATGCAAGGGCTAAGAGAGAATAATTCCTGTTATTTGCGATATTAGGGCTCTTGTTCAGATCATCGGTTTGTGTTGTCACGGAGGTTGGATGGATCTTACCGTCATCTTGTACAATGAACAATCTCTCTACTTCTGCTTCGTGCATCATTTCTTTGATGTCTTCAAATTCACCCATTCGCAATTCATCATTGCCATACTCGTCTACTGTTTCCAAATTGTAGGCAAGATTTATGTCAGGTGGGACTTTGGTTTTATCCATGTTGAAGATCATCTTGTTCTCGCCAACATTGAGTGAAATCTTCCCATTCCTAACATCAATCATTGCCCCACAAGTGGCGAGGAATGGCCTTCCAAGGATGATTGAAATCTGCTCATCTTCTTCCATGTCAACTACTACAAAATCTGCTGGTATCCAGAATTTTCCAACTTTGATTGGGATATCAAGCAACATTCCTTCAGGATATCGAATTGATTGGTCAGCTAGTTGCAATGAGATTCGTGTTGGTGATAGGTCTCCACATTCCAATTTGTCAAATACTACCTTAGGCATCAAACTCACACTTGCTCCTAGATCACACAAAGCTCTCTTAAAATCGGTTGTGCCAATGGTACATGGTATCGAGAAGCTTCCCGGATCTTTCAAATTTGTCGGTAATTTGCTTTGCACGAGCGCACTGCATTCCAGATTGAGCGGAACTGTTGAGAATTCTTGGAGTCTGCTGCGGTTCGAAAGAATCTCCTTCAGAAATTTAGCATACGAGGGTATGCTTGCAATTGCTTCAGTGAAGGGGATTGTGACTTGTAATTGCTTGAGTGTCTCCATGAATCTCGCAAATTGCTGTTCCATCTTCTGTTTGGCAAGCCTTGGAGGGAATGGCAGAGGTGGTTTGTAGGGTGGTGGTGAAATATATTCAGGTTCGGGTTGTCGCTCGTCTCCACCTGCGGTGTCATTCTGCTCCTCAATAAGATCTGTCTGTAGTTCGAATACGGGCGGCTCTGGTTGTTGCGGCTCATACTCTTCGGAATGCGATGGTTCTACATGTATCTCATCGGAAATTTGATCAGGCATGGGAGGTCCCTTGTGAGCTGTACCGCTCCTTAATGTTATGCATTTGCAAGTCTCTCTCGGGTTTTCTTCCGGTTGGCTCAGAAATTTGCCTTTTCCGCATGTAATACTCGAGAGTTCTTTTGCCATCTTAGAGACATTGTCTTCAGTCTTTGTTGCGGTTTGTTAAGGATTCGATTTTTTGTGCGATTTCGGCGTTAGCCTTGTCTTGCTTCTCTAGGAATCTCTCCATTAAAGATGTGATGTCAGGTTGCTGTGGTTGATTGTATTGCCTTGGTTGGTAATTCGGTTGAGGATTGTTGTATCTTGGTTGATAATTGGGCTATGGTTGATAGTTCTATTGAGGTGCAGCAGGCCTTTGATTGTTTGCATATGAGAGATTTGGATGGTTTCGGTTGTTCGGATGGTATGTATTGTAGGCGGGCTGAGGTCGAAAGTTGTTATCGATCGCGTTTGCTTGCTCTACTTCTTCCTCAGTTGAAGTCACATTCATACATTCTGTCATCTCATGCGCTCCTCCACAATAGCCACATGCTGTTGCGGCATTGACTGCTGCTACCGTTCGCTGCTTGGTTTGCTTGTTGAGTGCCATTTGCAAAGCATCAATCTTTGCGCTCAGCATGGATATATCATCTACTCGGTGCATGCCAGGTGTTGGAGTTGGCTTCTTTCACTCAGTGATCCAGTAGTGTTGGTTGATTGCAATCTCTTCGATTATGTTGTAAGCCTCATCAGGTTCCTTGTTCATGATTGCTCCTCCTGCAGAAGCATCAATAGACAACCTATCGGTAGGGTTTAGACCATTATAAAAAGTTTGGACAATCAGCCATCTTTCTAGACCAAGATGTGAACAACACCTTAACATATCCTTATATCTATCCCATGCTTCACACAATGTTTCACCATCCCTTTGTTCAAAATTAGTAATTGCATTTCTAAACCTCGAAGTTTTGGATGGTGGAAAATATTTTGCAATAAACACATTAAACAATTGATCCCAAGTTTGAATGGAATTGGCCGGTAAGGAAAACAACCATGCTCTTGCTTTATCTTTTAATGAGAATTGAAATAGCCTTAGCTTGATTGCGTCATCGGTAACTCCGTTGATATTTATCGTCTCGCATATCCCTAGGAAAATTGACAAATGAAGATGTGGATCTTCATGTGGAAATCATCCAAATTGCTGTTGCGAAACCATATTTATGAGAGCAGGTTTGATCTCAAAATTACGGTTTGTAACAGTTGGCGGGTTTATACTAGAATTAGGATCATTCGCGCGCGGTACGCAATAGTCTCGTAGAAGTTTGGGTCTTGCTGCATCGTGAACTTCATTATCACCATTGTTTTGTCTTCCATTGTTGATCGGTTCGTTCGGTGGGATATTCATGTTGATCGAATCTGAGTCTTCTTCGCTTTCAGAATTACTCGATGAAGAACTATGATTGGTTCTTATCGGTGATGTGGAAGCGAATTGTCCTCTCCTACTAGCAATCCTCTCGGATCTTCATACGGATGATTCGGCCAGCGTGTAGCGTCCTAAAAAGAAAAGAAAATCTGAAAATTAAACTAAAAACTGAAAAATAAAAGAAAATAAAATGAAAAACGAAATTAAAAATAAAAGAAAAATAAAAATGCAGAAAATAAAAAGAAATCTAGGCGTTTCTAATTAATTGGATTCAATTGTCAAAGCAAGGACGTCTTGCGAGGCCTTGCACAATGAACCGTTATTCCCCGGCAACGGCGCCAAAAAGCTTGATCACTCAAAAGAGAGCAATGTTTCTTTTAATATTTATAAACTCGTAAATGCTATCGGTTCGGACTGCAAGCGTACAATCCTATCGAGTAGTATATTCGAGGTCGATCCACAGGGAATATTGGTTCAATGCTTTGAGCGATCGAATCACAATCTTTCGAAATGCTAGACGAAATCTGTAAATTGAGAGATGTTGATGTGATCAATGTAAATTAGGAAGAAATTAAAAGTGATTAAAATAAAGATAGAGATGAGAATTCCTAGGGTTTCGGCACACCATTGCTACTCAATCCTCTTTGATAATATATTCCTGTTGTGTCTGATTTCCTGTTATTGTTTAATGAAAGACACCACATAGGTCATTGCGATTTATGTTACGCAAGAATGACAGATCTTTCACCGAGATTCTACATAGGACACTGCGATTTACCTTACGCAAATGTCTGATCTCTCAAATACCCCAAACTACTACACAGATCACTGCGATTTACTTTACGCATGTGATGGAATTTGGTACGCGTTTTGTTGGTCTGGTTTATGGTTTCCCCGCTAATTTTCTTCACATAAACCTAATAAGTCTCAATGAGACTAATTCATACAAATAGTTTCTCTTACCATTAAAGTACTGTCACTACCCTAACGGACTCAAACTAGATCATTGAAGTTAGATGAAGAGATTGTAAATCACAAAAGCATTTTGTTTCAACAACAAGAAATCATAATCAACAGAAATATATATATCAAAACATCAAGATTAACAAGGTTTACTGCCTAGCCCTAAGAAAAAGAACTTAGCCGCGGAACGGCATTGTTACAAGCACTCCTCTCTTCTCTCTTTAATCAAATCTAACACTAATTACAAAGATAACTATTCTTCTGCCCAGGGGCCTTATATAGGAGTGGAGAGACGTGTAGAGGTTGAGTAGGTGCTAAGAAACTGATCTGGAAACAGCTGTCGGCAGTTATTCTCCAAGAGATGCCTTCGGATACGGGCCGTATTGGGCAATACGGTCGGTATTAGGACCTTGACAGTTAGGGTTTAATACTTCCAGCGCTATCTTCTGGTCTGTGCTAGGCCTGGTCCGTATTAGGCAATACGGACCGTAATAGAGACTTAGTCGATGAGCGTCGCTGATCCGATTGACCCGATTCTAGCTCCTTTTGGTGTAAAATAGTCCCAAAACCTGTTTTCTGTAATAAAACATAAAGAAGGGTGACTGTAGCATTTTTCTCTAATAAATTAAACATAAGTGTGAGAAAATATGCAAAACCTAAGCCAAAACCCTACGTAAATCATCGTTATTTTGACTCTGATCACGGAATTATTAGTTTTGTATTCTAGAATAGCTACAGTCACATTGGCATCTCTAGAGGCTGCAGAACTTCCATCAAAGAATAAAGCCGCGATGATGTAATAACGGAAGGGGGAAGATGAGTTCTGATATTGATTTGCCCATAAGAGGAGATCCATCGTTTGACCCGGGGTGATCATGATAAATTCATTCACATAAGGTTTCATATAGCTAGCATCGGTTCCAACGACCGTTACATTGTGGCCGGAAACCGCAAAAAAGAACTCATTTTCCATGGCTGCATTAATTACACGAAGGAGGTACATTTTGCCTTGTTGCAGTTGTACCTTAAAAGTGTCTGCAACAAAAATAAATATAAAAAATATATGTAGTTACACCACAATATATTTGAAAAAAATAATAAATTTGGTTGCTAATTTTTGTTTAAATTGATAAGATAACAAACATTGTAAAGGAGAATCTCCATCTTATGAAGCATTAACAATGATCAAAGTCAAAATAATGATGATTTACGTAGGGTTTTGGCTTAGGTTTTGCATATTTTCTCACACTTATGTTTAATTTATTATGAAGATCAGTTGTGGGGTCAAAGTTGCCGGATCCACTTCCAATGACATAGAATCTGTGGCCGTGCAAGTGTATTGGATGGTTAACCTGTGTGTCTAATACATTAGTGTCCTGAAACACAATCTCTATGGTCGCGTTATACTCGAGCACTTTCACTTTTGTTGATTTATCAACAATTTTTAGCTCTGCTTGATCTTTGACATCAGTAAAATTGAAGAAGCACGATGGTTTGTTAGGGAAGTCAATCGTGTACACACCGGCAATAGAATTGTAATATGCATCAGCACATCAATTTTCGGGTTTTGGAAACTAACATTGTTCAAACCAGCAGCAAACCTAGTACCGTTTGAACCAGCGCATGAGTTGTTAGGGCACAATGCTTCATTCACAGATAACGTGATATACATTTTGACATCGGAAGTTTGGTTTATGATAGCTGGGTCATCTGAGTAGGCCAACGAGCGAGGACCACGAGTGAACGCAGCAGCTGCATTAGTGTCATTGGTTTTTGGTAAGGAGGTGAAAACCGGTTTAATTGATGGCGTGGAATTATTAGTTTTGTATTCTAGAATAGCTACGGTCACATTGGCATCTCTAGGGGCTGCAGAACTTCCATCAAAGAATAAAGCCGCAATGATGTAATAACGGAAGGGGGAAGATGAGTTCTGATATTGATTGGCCCATAAGAGGAGATCCATCGTTTGACGCGGGGTGATCATGATAAATTCATTCACATAAGGTTTCATATAGCTAGCATCGGTTCCAACGACCATTACATTGTGACCCGAAACCGCAAAAAAGAACCGATGCTAGCTATATGAAACCTTACGTGAACCGATTGAAGAACCGATTGAATCGATTCCAACCGCAAAAAAGAATCAATATTTCCTTCCTCAGAGGATACTGTTAGAGCAATAGTTATAAATAATTTGGTTTAGTGAGCTTTAGAGAACATGCATTGATGGTTTTTATAGGAAGAACATTAGAACCCTTTTCTTTCCATTATTCCTAAAACATTACTATCAGGTATGGCGGCGCACTGGCCTTTGGTAGTTAATTTTATAAACCTACCTACTTGATGAAATTTTTGTATATATTGTAATAAATAAAATGCATCAGCTGTACGTATGACTTGAACTTGGATTTTTTTATACCCTTTTCCTTGCAAATATGGATAATAATGATTAGTGTAAGGTGTGTCAATAAACCAACCTTTTGTTTGCACATGCATCATACTAAGAAAATTTAATTGAAAAAATTCTCATAAGACCAATACTTGTGACTTGTGAGTAATTAATGTTTGTTTTATTGGTTACGAGTAGGGTTGCTAATGAGCTAAGTTCGGCTCAAAACTCAGCTCAGCTCGTCATATAATTAAACAGGTCCAACTCGGGCTCGACTCGGTCTTGAAGAAAAAACTTGGCTCAATTTAATGAGCTTGAGCCTTTAGCTCGGCTCAAACTCGGCTCATAACTCGGGAGCTCAACTCATGCCAAAACAGCAAAACTCATGCCTATTGTATCCAGATTTCAATATACCTGCAATAAAAAAGGACATTTAAAAAGTAATAAAATAAAGCGAACAACTTTTAAATTAGAAAACAATAATCAAGTAGTAATTTTTTTGAGAAAAGAATCAAGTAGTAGTTAATAATAAACTTTAAACAACATCATAAAAGATAAAAACTAATAATTTGCATATTTATTTTTCACCCATCAAATAGGTTGTCTCGTAATTAATGTAATATTGTAAAATATTTTTCTATCAACGTGGGTGTTAATTATATAAATTAATTAATTGTGACCAGAGAGTAGACCTCCAAAGTCTGAAAATAAATCTGCTGTTATTCCATGGGAATAACAGCAGCCTGTTATGCCGATTCTAACTGTTTAATTTTTTTTATGCACGAATATTCACGAAGAACTTCTTTCATGCGCAATATCGACGAAAATCATCGTTTGTAATTAGAATTACAGGTTCTTGTTATTCCTTCGGAATAATAGCATATTTATTTCCCCAAAGTCTACCTTTTAAAGAATAACAACAAAAAATAAATAATTCAGTACTGAGCATATATATATATAATTGAGTATTGCATCGCTATTTATGAAGCTGTCTAAAATTGCATAATTATTTATTTATAGAAATTAATAAAGTTAAGAGAATAAAATCGATTAATTGTCTTAAAATTTTGATTAAATAAAACCGAGTCATTGATTCATATTAGATTGTTCTAATTAAAGAAACTGTATCGATTCGGTTTCTTTGATGTACCTTCTCATCCCACCTGCCTTGCCACAGAAAATCCACCCAAAATCATTGATTTAGTGGGTGGCTGGGTGCACATCATATCTATGAGATCAAAATTTCAAAACAATCTATCTATTTCTCTAATTATTTTTAAATATCTTCCATAAATAAAACTTCTTCTAAAAACTTTATTATGTTAATTTTAAATAAATAAATAAAATAAAAAGGTATAAAGTAAAGATATAAATTTTCCTCACCGATTTCATAGAAATCATATCAAGATTTTGGGATTGTTGGCTGTTTCTCAATGTACATAAGCATATCCAAGGATTATCAACTAAAACAGGCCATGCCTAGAGAGACATCCATTGGTATGAGAAGCGATAACTTAAATTAAGAATTTTGACCAAAATAATTAGAGAAAAATGAAGCTAGAGCATTGATCTTAGAACCTGTTAAATTAACGGAAAAAATAAAAAGAATACAAGACTCCCAAGAAAGCTCCCTTCCCACCCGATTTTATTTCTCTGTTTTTCTTGTATAAAATTACATGGCTGCTTCATGCCTATTTATCAATTGAGAAATATTTTGTATATCATGCTAAACATGGAAACCAATCCTTAGAGTGCGCTGTAGGCGATACCACGTTACAATCTCTGTCTTCGTTTGATCCTCTTTTCTGTGATGCTGCTGTGAATTTTGACATAATCAGCTAAGATGATGACATAATGATAGAGGTATATATGCCCATGATCAGCTGCATTTTTGCTAGCTAGAGAAATTTTGAAACCTACCACTTCATTTTTGAAAACCTTCAACGTTGAACTTGAGCTAGGCTCGGAAAACAAATTATTTATTGCCGTAAATATTTTATAAATTTTGATAGGGACATGGACCTAGGCCCAAAATATAGAAGCTAATAGGCCGAACATACAAGCCCAAAAGCAAAGCAATAGATCAAGAGAGAGCTCAGACCTAAATGGCTAGTTGCACTATCATGGCCCAAACTTAAAAAGCATAGAAGAGAAAGCACAAATCTGAATTATCAAATTTTTAATGAATGGACGGTAACAAGTCGATCAGCTGCTGTGTGTGACGCACACAACCTATTAATACAACATAAAAATTTTGAACAACCAAAAAACCTTAAACACAAACAACTTAACTGAATAAATTGATCATCTGAAATAGAAAGATATCAATCTTCGGCGGAGATGTGCAGGTTTGGTTTCTTAGTAGTGATTGACAAAAGCATTATATTCCACCGCGTCATACTTTGCGAATGTCCGTGCCTGCACGTACCCGCGAGCAAATCTAAACAACCCGCTCCCTCCGACAATCGGCATTTCCCACACTTCAGAAAGCACTTTGTTGTGTCCAAAAATAGCAATTGTACTCCCGTTATATATCCCGTCAGTTAACACTAAGTTCATTGCCATGAGAAACTCTAATTTCTTCACCCCATTCCGGCGTAAAAACCTTGTGCTCGGCCACTAACTTTGAGTTCAAATCAGGTCCAATTGTCAGTGGGTCATTGATCATGACGACGGCCCCAAAAAATGTGGATGACGTGTTGGTTCCCGACGCTTGTGCTACTCGAATAGCCATTGGGTAATTGGGACCAGTGAATATGTCATGCCAATAAACACCACCTACCATGTTGTTAAATAAGATTACACTTACGAACTTTTAAACTAAAAATCTAAATTTATAAGTTGTTAATTAATTAAGAATACGTACTTGGAAATGATTTAAAATTATTATAAGTATAGTAATTCATTAACAAACATACTTTTATCTTATACGTATCAAATATGACTAAATATCGCAATAATTAAGATAATAATTACCCTACATATATTTATTGTATAAGTAAATTAGTAGAACCGTTTATTATTATAAGAATTAAATAAATAGTTTATCTTCAAAAAATTAAAATAACTATGATCAATCCGAACGCGTCAGACTGACTAAACCGAACACGGTCTGACTGACTGAACTGATTAAATATTATAACCCGTACCTAAATAAAATAAACCCGAACACATTAATAAAATAAGACGAGGGAGAGTGTTACGGGAATTTATTCTATATTTTAATTAGATTACGTTACGAATTTCAGGTCATCTGCCCAATCTTGATTCTGATCTGTAGTCTGATCCCGCGGACGACTATACCGAAGTAGGTTGTTTGAACAATGAAAAATATTCAAACAACATGAATAATGAATATTTAAATTTTAACAACTATGACCTGAAACAAAAGGTGTGATAATTGTTAGAGAATCCTGATCAGTACAACCTCTATGAATTTTTTTTAAAGTTAATTTTGATTCTTATTTGATTATTGCATTTACAAGCTAGTAGTCTATATAGACCAAAATTTTCCTTTTTACTGTGATTTTGTATATTAATTGGTATTGTTGTTAATTACATCTCAAACAAGATTTTAACAACCTAACACATCTAGTGAACATGGCATCTAACTGCGAGTAATTCAAAGAAAATTCCATTTGTGTCGCTGGCTATTAGATCGCATCAATTCGATCTATTTGTGTACGCTTCCAATATTTTAATGTAATAGAGGACAAAAGTACTAATATTCTCTAATCGAAGCATTGTATTTATTCAATATAAAAATGAAACTTCTTTAGCCACTTAGGTATGGATTTTAAAATAAGATTATTTCCTTATCAGATAAACTATTGCATAGAAAGGCTATGGTGGTAGGAGAGAATGGAGGTAGGTTTGGCGACCATAAATTAATGGTAAATATTTGTGTTAAAGGAGCATTTTAACAGTTTAAAGAGATATATTATTTTGTAAGAGGCCATGGTAGAAGAGAGTGTTTAGATGAGAAAGGAGGTCAAGGTCGAACAAGACAAATGATGTTCAAATATCCTAACACACTATTCGAAATAAAGTAGTGTTGGAGTTGATTTATTAAGGGCCTTTGTAATGACTCTCATGACATGTGTTTACCTCTCTGTAAATTTTATTAGAAATATATGTTTTTCAAACTTTCATTTGTCAAATCTATAGATTTTTATTAATATTTTCGTAGAATTGGAAGTATTTTTTTCAACAGACCCTACCGATTGGACCTGATGATTGGAGGATTTGAAAAGGCCCTAATTTGAAGGTTACATATTGCAGGGTAAGTACTTATTTTTGAACTTCTCTTATTTGTTTGTAAATTGCTAAGTTGATGATGTTAAACGAGGGACTTAGATGTAAAAAATGATGAAATTTGGTTATGATATGATGATAGGGACCTAGATGCAAATAAAAATTGGTGAAAATCTATATGTGCAAAAATTATTTAATTTTTTAACTCTCTTGATATGTAATGTAGTGCCCACAACAATGCGGCGGTTGGGAATGTGGATATTATGTCATGATGTACGTGCATGACATAATAAATCGCTTCCTCCGTATTTTTCCAAAATTAAAGGTATATATGCATTTATATATTTTCCAAAAGTAAGCATAGTTGCTTCAAATATAATTAAGTACATATTTCATTGTGCTCTTATATTATTTAAAAAATGCAGGACTTTCCCACTAGCTACCCAGATTACAAAATCGACGACATTCGCAACTTGTGGTGTAACTATTTCTTAAAGGAAGTACTCATTCAAAAAAGTAAAACAATTTAGTATATGATAATTTGTAATAATTTAGGAGTTTAATTCTAGGATATGGTGTAAAGTTTGCATGAATATGATACTTTTGTAATAATTTAGGATGTATATCGATTTGTGATAATTCCTGATGCATATGATATTCGATTTGTGATAATTTCTGATGCATGTGATATCCTATATAGGCCAGCAAAATATAGTGAAAGCTGGCCAAATATAAAATAATTTTTTTTAAACACAATAACAAATCAGGATTGGTTATGTATATTTAACCGATCCAGTTAACAATTAGGATTAAGAACCGATCCAGATAACACCCATCTGGATCGGTTCTTTATTAACAACCGATCCTGATAGTTAACTGGATCGGTTAAATATAAAGACTATCAGGATCGGTTGTTTAAAGAACCGATCTAGTTGTATAGTTGTAATTTAAAAAAAATATTTTCTATATTTGGCCAGATAATAAATATAGGATAGGTTAAATAAGCACTGATCCTGATAGTTATCAGGATCGGTTTTATAAAGAACCGATCCAATTGTATAATTGTAATTTAAAAACATATTTTATAAATTTAGCCAGATAATAAATATAGGATCCGTTAATAATTAACCGATCCAGATACTAACAAATCGGGATCGGTTATTTATAAGAACCGATCTAGATACTAACAAATTGGGATCGGTTATATATAAATAACCGATCCAGATTATTGGTATCTAAACCGATCCAGATACTAACAAATCGGGATCGGTTATATATAAATAACCGATCCAGATTGTTGGTATCTGAATCGATTCTTTAACCGATACAGTTTACATTGACTATTTGTAACGGCTGGATCAGAATCGGCTCTAGGTCCGTTCCTGATGTGCGTAATTAACCGATCCTGATGTGTGTTTTTCCACTAGTGTTGGACGGATGGATTCGGACCTTATTTATTTGAACTTCATTGAAATTGATGAATTGGACTGAAAGGTGAACAATTTGAATGAGTCCCGAAAAAGAAATTTGAATTAAAATTATAAAGTTTGATTTAATGATAGTTACCTGTTATTTTTTTTATATTTCAGCTGTAAGAATTGGCTTCTTTTCACTTCTGAAACTTTCTTCTCAAGGGCTTTAGGAGATGAGCAGCAGGTTAGTAATTATATTTACTTCAGTTCCTTGAAGTTTTAGTTCTTGTCACTTAATGCATTCAGTGGGTTTTATTTTCTGATAACTAATCAAGAGATGAAACTTTTTTGTAGAGTTAATGTCTCAATCTCATATTCCCAAACAAACCCTGATGTCGGAGATTCTCAAAGTGTATCGATCGAAGTAAGGCAAAATCGAAAAAAAAAGGAGATCCAATGCGTGGGACCATTTCGAAAAAGCAGGAGATTCAACAGTTGTATGCATACATTGTCCCAGTGAAAAAGGAGTTTCAAAGGAGTTTCAAAGTGGTGCATGGCTGAAGTGGTGCATGGCTGTCCCAGTGAAAAAGGAGTTTCAAAGTTTTGGGGTGTAATCTGTTAAATATGTGCTTGTCAGAGGGTGTAATCAGTTAAAAAATGTGACCAGTTTTAGCTTTGAAGCTTCTGGGCTAAAGATGCTGATTTGGTGATTTGTGTGGCTGTAAAATATTCATTAACAAAACGTGTGCTCTTGGAACACAATTTGTTTTTAGTTTTTGTTGGCCATGAGTCACTCATGAGTTGGATTTGAAATAAAATATGTTTGGCACGCTGGCTGTAATTTTCAGAGTGTTGCTTTCTGAAATGCAAACTGGTGTTTTCTAGACCAATAGTTCCAGCACAGTTAGGAATTATTTTCAGATATGGTTCTTGGCTTCTAATATAATAATTATTTTTATTATTTACTACATAAAACATTAAACTATATTCATTTAATACATATATAAAACTTTATTGGGATTGTTAAAATTTATTTACATGTTTTAATGGTTATTAAGTGTAGCTACTTTAGTGAATGTAATTAGTCCACGAGATAAATATATAGAAGAACATTCTTTTAAAATATTTCTTATATGCTTGAAAAGTGATTCTTATGTAAAAATATGAGAGAATGTATATAGCTCAGCAAAAAGAACAAATATCAAGTACTGAGTATATTACTTTCTTTTGTGAAATATACAAGTAATAAGTTCTTTTACGAAGCACCATTTTTTTAGTTCTATTTTGCAATTATGTTAATTTAATTCCAAAAATTCGATATCAAAGTTTTCAAAACCATAGTGACATACAATAATATGCATAGAAAATAGTCAAAACAAGATTTTGGTGGCATGAAATTTTTTTTTTTATTACAGCCCATATTTCTATTAAACTAATTTTGGGTGGCTTGATGGATGGATGGTGCTAATTTTGATTGCGAAATTCTTACCTAACTTCTTTGGATTGCGAAAGATGTTCATGGAAGCTTCATAGTAATCTGCATAGATAATATTCACATCATGATAGAGAAGCACAAGCTTTGCAAGCTCGTCTGAAAGCATTGCATTGTGGTACTCTGCAAACTCATTTAAGCGCTTGATACATCCTGTTTCTGGGTCATAGTCTTCCTTTTTCCGGCTTTGGAACTGCGTAAGATACCTCGATCGGGAGGCATCCTATCGGGAAATTATTTGGCACCAATAATGTTTTGGCTCCATGATTGATCAATTCCTGTATAATTGTATATTAATTCAGATCCCAATGTCATACTCCTGTGCATGTGAAATTATTTGAAACTATGCTAAGAGATAAGAAAAAAAAAGGCGTACATGAATGGTTAAACTGATGGCTCTGATTACATCAGGGACAAAGGTTCGGACTTCATCTAATGGTCTCCCTTGAAACAATGGATAATTGTAGTCGTTTCCTCCTATCTCACCTACCACAAACAGAGCACTGCTCATGATAGACCTGTCGCGTCCTGCACAGTCAATTTATTAATTAGTGAATAATTTTTGCATTTATTGGTGATCAACACCTGTCTGACTTCTTCTCATTTTCTTCCTTTTTGCCCTTTCCAGGTCTTTTGGGTAATTTTTCACTTTCCATTTTATATGACAATTAAAGTACTAGTTAGTTTATAATCCCATTCAATGTTTGACAGCGCGCACTTATTCATTTATTAAGATAGCAGGTTGCTTTCCTTTACTGGTAGATCTTTTGGGTATTTTTTTCCCTTTCCATTTTATTTGACAATTAAAGTACGAATTAGTTTATACTCCCATTCAATGAGTGACAGCGCGCACTGTAATTCATTTATAAAGTTCAACCATTATGAAACAAAACATGATTGCTTTCTGTTTATTCATTATAAAATGTAGTTGATAAGAAATAACTTATAGCTGTCATTATTATAAAGAAGCAGGGAGAAAGTCACAAATTAACTCTTTCATATATATATATATATAGACACACACGCGCACGTGCACACAAACACACATACATAGATATATGCATACATATACATACATACATAGACATACATATAGTCACATGTATCACAAATAAAGATAAACAAGAGTTCATTCAGAGATAATACCTGGTTCTTCCAAGATTGAAGGTAGTAATTTCTTGAACCACTGAAGCTGACTGCCAAGCGAGTAATCCGTCCTGGACATATCGAATCCCTTGGATTCAAAGAAAGAATTGTTCAGTGCCATGGCGCCACCGACTGCAAAATTCGCACCATGGAGGAGGTCCTTTGTGCTCATTCCTGAGAGATATGGCGGGACAAATGGCAACCCATATGCTTCCGCTAATCAATGAAATATATAAGCCATCCAATCTCTCTGTTCTTTGTTAAAACAGAGCTACTGTAAGTTTTCCTTAATTCATTTTCTTATGGAATATCCAACGGCGCCACTCATTCATTTCCTTAATTCATTTCCTTGGGTAGCAACTAAATTCATTTTACATGTGTGAGGTACTTGTTTGTTGAGTAATTTTATACCTAAATTCATAAGAAACAACTCAGAATAGAAGGAAGAAAGTTACGAGTAAAGTGCACTAACCAATGAAATCAAGAATTAACCGTCCACTTCTACGAGTTATTCTCTGATATGGTTCTTGGCTTCTAATAGAATAATTATTTTTATTATTTACTAAATAAAATATTAAAATATATTAATTTAATACATATATACGTATTTTAAAGGTCTAAACTTTATTGGGATTGTTAGAATTTATTTACATATTTTAATGGTTAATTAAGTGTAACACAGCTACCAAAAGTAGTTGGAGAAGAAATATTCATTGTTTTTAGATGGTCTACAATTTTCTGAAAAATAGTAATTTTGTACCTATGTTAAAAATAGTAAAAAAAATTCAGAAAATAAAAAATTTGGTCTCCAATCATATTTTAACGTGGATATCATTTGAGCGGTTCAGATCGTCTGTTTTTAGATGGTCCACAATGTTAACGTCAGATGAGTTTAGAGTAGGTCCGATACCCCAGATCTACTTTGATTCGATAGTCTCAATCGCCGTCTGATCCACACTAAGATATGTGCGCTCTGCTTTAAAATTCGTACGTGTCTTCTTCAATTTTGTGCGCACAAATTTTAATGCAGATCAGACCTACTCTGTTCTCCACTCAGATAGGTAGAAAATCTTATATATCTCCTGTAAAAAAAAATTATATTATTTAGCTTTGAAGTAGGACACAAGCTCAACAAAAATCTGTTTTTTTTTAATTGAAAAATTAGATTATACTATAGTATGGAAAAGTAAATTTTATATATCTCCTGTACAAAAATGTGATAGGAGAGCATTAGACTATTCTTCTTGGACGGTTCTAGAATTTTTTTTTTTAATTACTCAACAACCACGAATCTCCTGAAAAAAAATGAAAATTGTATAAAATGGGCCCCAAAATATATACCAACTGAAACTGATCGATTTAAGCTAACAACTTTTGCGTATCGAATTAGGAACCTAAAAATAACATTTTTTAAATAATATAAAAAAGTGGAAACAAATTAATAAAACATGACCAATTAATTATGGATCAATTTAAAAATTCCTTAAGTGACATTTTTTTTTTTTGAGTAAAGATTGGAAGTCAAGCCACCCAACTATTTAATACCCTTGTTATTACAACAAAAGATTTCCCCCATCCGGATTTCAACCCATAACCTCTCACATAGAGACAATGTGCCTTTGCCACTAGACCAAATACTAGTTCTTTTCTTAAATGACATTTAAAAAATGGAAAGAAATCGAGATCAAAAGAAGGCAAACTAAACAAACATGTGGCGAGTACGTGTGTAAATAAATTTAGACTTCTACATATATTAAAACATAAAAATTTGAGTATGGTAGGGAGGCCAGAAATGTCTCATATCAGTATAAGGGAAGGACTTTCTTGTGTCTAATGTATCGATGGTGATGCCATGCATGAAGCTTAAGATAGGTTATTTTTCTCTTGTTCAAGTATAGCTTAGCCAAAAAAAGAAATGCGTATACCTGGTATTCGACTTAGTTCCAATGCCTACTGTATTTGAATTAGATAGTTAATTAAAGACGTAAGTGAAAATTTCAAAGGTTTAATTTTTCAAATAAAATAGAATGTGCATGGCGCCTAAATGTTTATTGTTAATTAAAATGGTTATTATGATCATATGCACAGTAAATTCAACTTATTATTATTGATCAGTAGACAGTAATTTAGAAACAATATATAGGTGTAATGATCTATTTAGATGAATCATTAATTTGCTCATATTAAAGTATAATAAGTTGACTATTTTGGTTAAATTTTCAGATTATTTATTTTGCTATTTTATTAATTGGAATCTGATTTCATTACTCTTATAACATTTAATTAGGCTTACAAATATTTATCGTAATGGACTTCTTTGTAATAAATGTAAACTTAAAGGTCATCAACAAATAAATTTATAAGGTTTTTGGTTAAAAATTGCATTAAATAAAAAAACATATAGGATACATTAATCCAAATCATTGCCTCATGATCTGGTATTATATTTTATAACTAAAAATTATAATTAATTATACCCAAGAAATCTGAATGCCTATTTAAATGCTCTTGTAATCTCCTATGTTGTTGAAAATTATTCTATTAATCATCTTGATTATTCCCTTAATGATCCGAAAAAAATGAAAACAAATATAAACATTTCGTGAAGATAAATTAAAAATTTCCATTTCAACAAGTCAGATCGTAATTTTTACTTGATTAACCTTGAATACTTCATATATATTTGATATATATTTAAACTTATTTATGATACTGAAAATTTTGAAGATAAAACTGAAAAATTGTGTTACTTCAAGTAATATCTTATGTGTGACCTTTCTATATATTTCATTCCTTAATATTAAAAAAAATAGAAAATAAAATGGGACAATATTGTTCAACTCTCTAGAGACATCCTTATTTGATCATATAGTCTTCCTTATGATGTAGCCTACCTTATTTGATCATATTTTTCAATTATGTTCAACTCTTTAGAGACATCTCTCTTCTCTCTCTATATAGTCTTATATTATTTGAGATAACGCATTTCTCTGTTTGATATTATGGGAAATTAGAAAGGAAATAAAATATCTTCCATATGCAACCACCAATATGAAGAGCATATATCTCTTCCACACACACAGATTTTTTTTTCTCCATATCTCCAATCTCTTCTCTTTTTATCTCCATCTATACTATTTGTGTAAATGATAAATCACATTCCTTAAATGATATAAAAAATATAAAGAAATAAAAACATGATCAATCAATTATCAACCAATCTAAAAATTATTTAAATGACATTTCAGAAATAAAAAGAAATCATGACCAATCAGAAAATTGTATAACCAGTGTGGAAAGTACATATATATCTAAATAAATTTAGACTTAAATATAAAATAATATAAAAAAATAATAAAAAAATGGTAAACTAATTGATTAGAAGGCTGATATTCAATCCGAAATTTCATCTTTTAATCACAACCATTGAGAGATCCGGACATCTACATACTTAATATAAGAATAGAGATAGAAAAACTGAATTGAAATCTGTTGAAATCCCTCATTCGTGAATAGTGTTCCTAAAATTTCTGAAATCCCAAATCCAGCCATCAAATTTTTTCTCTGCACGCATCTTGAAACAGCTCGACGGCTGGATTCAGAAAAGCAGGGATTTCAAAACACTGTTCACGGATGAAAATTTCAGCAGATTCGTTTTAAAAAAAAACTACAGTGAAAATTTCAATAATGAGATACTACTATAAGTCACGTAACGTAACCAATAAAACAAACATTAATTACTCACAAGTCACAAGCATTTTTTTTAATCAAATTTTTTAAGTATGATGCAGACGCAAGCTAAAGGTTGCTTTCTTGAAGGTTGACAAAAGGTGATTGCGTATTCACAAAAGGTTGCTTCACTAAAAGGTTGCTGGCAAATTAAAGGTGAGTGCGAATTCACAAAAGGTTGCTTCATTAATTTACACAACTTTACAATAATCATTATTATCTATATTTGCAAGGAAAAGGGTATATAAAAATCCAAGTCCAAGTCATACATACAGCTGATCCATTATATTTATTACAATATATAAAGAAAATTCTTCAAGTAGGTGTACATAAAATATAGTTTTTTTAGGGTAAGATGACAACTTGCCATCTTACGATTTTCATTAAAAAGAAAAATATTTACATGGGTACATAAAATAGGGACTTTGAAACCTTCATATCAATGAACAGCCAATGGCCAGTGGGTACAGGGACTTTGAAACCTTCATATCAATGAAGCAGATAGGGACTTTGATTAATTACTACTTCTCTAATAGTGGCTTGAACCCTATTTTTGTTCTTCAAAAAATAAAATAAAATAAAATAAAATCTTCCTATAAATACCATCAATGCTTGTTCTCCAAATATCACTAAACCACATAATTTATTACTACTTCTCTAATAGTATCCTCGGAGGAAGCAAACAACCCAACAAAATATTGAGCATTGCTTTTGGTTTATTTTTAATTTTCAACCACCATGGCTTTTAGTAAGTTTTTCTCGTTATGGCCAATAACTGTCGGTCTAATGCTATGCAGCTTGTTCTCCATCCCTTGTGAGGCCAAGATTCATCACCGTACCTTTGTTGTAAGTATTTTTTTCTGCTATCACGTACAATTCACAATGTCTGGTATAATTGTTATTTTATTTTATTTTTTAAATTTACTAAGTTAATTATAGTTTGAATATTCAATAGAAATAAAATAAAATCTTCAAAAGAAATATAGGACATGAAAAATATAACTTATTTTTATTGAGAGTTAGATTTTTCAATACACATCGGATTGAAATTTACTCGATGTCCAATGTAAGCAGTATGAATTCGCTTCAGACCCGGATAAGGATAGATGAATTCGGATAATCTCATGGATTGGATCCGAATAATTTGCTATCTAAATCCGCTTGAAACCCGATTGATAATTACATAATTAGATTAACCAAGTAATTTCTAAGCTTTGCTCTTGTTCTAATCCGCTTGAAACCCGATCGATATATATTTACTTTTTCGGTTTTTCCCTTAAACAGATTCAAGAAGCTAGCTACACCCGGCTCTGCAATAATACGAAGAGCATTCTAACTGTCAATGGATCATATCCGGGACCCACTATCTCCGCTCGCAAAGGTGACACAGTCTATGTCAAGGTCATCAACAGAGGGAACAAAAACATCACCATTCACTGGTACTATACAGAAAGAATCTGTTATTTGCACTATTAATTAAGGAATTATTTCAAGCCATGCAAGACTAACATGTATTCATCTAATTTCTATAGGCATGGCGTAATCCAGCCGAGGGACCCGTGGTCAGATGGACCAGAATACATTACTCAATGCCCTATCCAACCCGGAGCCAACTACACACAACGCATCCAATTAACAGTAGAAGAAGGCACGCTTTGGTGGCACGCACATAGCGAATTTGAGCGTGCTACTGTTCACGGTGCTATACATATTTACCCGAAGCTTGAAACCACCTTCCCCTTCCGCAAACCCCATAAAGAATTCACACTGATTCTAGGAGAGTGGTGGAACAGAAACATAACAGATGTGTACCAAAATGCACTTGACAATGGCGGTCAATTCGATCTATCTGATGCCAACACCATCAATGGACAACCTGGTGACTTCATGCCATGCTCATCAAATGGTAATTTATTTTTATTGGTACAGGAAGTTGTTTATTTATAATGCAAGTTGTTAATGCATGCATCATAAGACATATATTCTCTTTGACAATGTTTGTTACTTTATTAATTTAAACACAATTAGCAATCAAATTTATTATTTTTTTCAAATATAATGTGATCTAACTAAATATATCTTCCATTTTTATTTTTGTTGTAGAAACTTTTAAGGTACAAGTCGAACAAGGCAGAATGTACCTACTCCGTGTAATAAATGCAGCCATGGAAAATAGTTTCCTTTTTAAGGTTTCTGGCCACAATGTAACGGTAGTTGGAACCGACGCCAGCTACACGAAGCCTTATGTGAACGAATTTATCATGATAACCCCGGGCCAAACGATGGACCTTCTCTTACGGGCCAATCAATTGCAAAACTCATCTTCCCCCTCACGTTATTACATCATCACTGATCTATACTTTGATGGAAGTCCTAACGCCACTAGAAATAACAAAACGGCCGTAGCTATTTTAGAATACAAAACTAATCATTCCGCGCCATCAATAAGTCCAGTTTTCACCTCCTTACCAAAATCCGACAACACTAATGCATCAGATGCGTTCACTAGAGGTCTTCGCTCCCTGGCCAACTCAGATGACCCAGCTGTCTTAACCCAAACTGTCGATGTCAAAATGTATATCACATTATCTACAAGTGAACAATTATGCCCTAACAGCTCATGCGCTGGTCCAAATGGTACTAGGTTTGCCGCCAGTATGAACAATGCTAGTTTCCTAGCCCCAAAAACCAAAACTGATGTGCTAGATGCATACTACAATTCTATTGACGGTGTGTACACCACTGACTTTCCTAACCAACCACCGCTCGATTTTGCTAATGCGACCAATCAAGGCCTGAACCTCAAATTGGTTGATAAATCGACAAAAGTGAAAGTTCTCGAGTACAACTCAATCGTGGAGATTGTGTTTTAGGGCACTAACTTAGTAGACGGACAAGTTACCCATCCAATACACTTGCACGGCCACATCTTCTATTTAATTGGAAGTGGAACCGGCAACTTCGACAACACAACAGATCCTCTGAGTTACAACTTGGTTGATCCTCCATTTGTAAACACTTTGGGTGTGCCGAAGAACGATTGGGCAACTATCCGCTTTAGGGCAGCTAATCCGGTGAGTTTAAATTTTTTTTCCTTTTTTAAATTACAAATTTATTGAATCTTTTTTATTGATTTAATTTTGATAATAAAAGGTGTTACACAACTACAATGAGAACGGCTTGTTTAGCAATATATAATTAGATAGTTGATCCGGACTAACTAATTAGCTTGGCAAAATTAATCAAATAGTAGATTAGTTACTGTTACAAATTGTTGTTTTGATTGTTTTTCAAACACTAACCCTCAACATATATTTTTGTTTTGCAATTAAATTAGGAGTTTGGTTCATGCACTGTCACTATGAACAACACATAATATGGGGAATGGATCTTGTGTTTATAACAAAGAATGGTAATAGTACAGAGGCTACAATACTGCCTCCTCCTGTCGACAAGCCTCCTTGTTGATTTTACTCAAGCATTGTATTTTATTTATTTTCAAAGGTGATTTTGCACTGGTTCATTTATTGTGTCTTCGTAGAGAAAATATTATGGTTGGTTGGATTTAATTTGTTATTCTATTTATTACATTTGTAAATGGATATTGAAATTGTAAAGTGCAACCAATAATTAATAAGATGGGTGGTTCTTTTAATATTGAATTATATTTGTTGAATATTTGTTGAATTATGGATATATATGTTGAATGTTGAATATTGTCTTATGTATATTGCCTATGTTGAATGTTGAATTTTGTGATAATTAAATTAAGTAGAGTTTTTACTACAAGCTTGTGGAAATTAACTTAAGTTGATTTACTAAAATACTGTACAAGATCCATTGGTGAATTATTTCTAGGCCCAAAAAAGGAACTCAAGTAATTGGGCCGAGATAATGAATCACCTCCTAGAAGAGATATTTGACCCAAATTCTCAATTGACCGAATTTAGAAAATAACATATGTTTGCGTGTACGCAAAACTCAAGTTTATCCAACACATGTTACATACTTTTAAATTTAAAAAAAAAGATAAAATAGGAACTTATAAATTTAAATGAATAAAAAGAAGAAGATGAAATTGGGCGCTTAATTCAAACACACAGATTGAAAATTAGTATGTTAGTTTTTAAATTTAGAAGAATTAATATGATATGAATTTTATAAAACTAGGTGCTCGCAAATTAATTAGTTTTGGAACAAACGACGTGCTACAGCATTTACCACCTAATTATGTTTAACCATTGATCAGTAGTCGTATCACAACGTAGGGCGCCTCCACTGCGCGAAAGAAAATACGATATATGTATATATATATACACTGCAGCATTCATACCCTTCTGCGACCGGCCAAATCGGTCGCAGAAGGTATTTTCGCCGGTCGCAGAAGGGTGTGCCGGTCGCTGATGACCACCCCGCTGACGTCACCGGTCGTCGAAGGGTCAGGCGCCGATCGCTGATGACCCCTTTAGCGACCGATTGAATCTGTCGCTGATGTTGTGTGCTGATGTGGCGGAAGACCATCAGCGACCGATTGGCCGGTCACTGATGGGCCAAAATCGGTCGCAGAAGGGCGTTTTTTTTTTGGTGTTTTTTTTGTTATTTTTCTTTTTTCCCAATTGGTACGAAACGTACCAAACATCAAGCAATGAAAACAGAATTCACAAGCAAATATACAATTCACCGTCGTCGTTCTCGATCGACAAATATAAAATTCACAAACAATTCACATGCAAGCAATTGAACAATATAAAATACTGGTACGACATCCAATATCAAATATCCAATATCAAATATCCAAGCAAATATCCAAGCAAATATCCAATATCCAATATCCAACATAAACAAAAAATATGTAAAGTACTACATAAACATCCAATATCAAATATCAAAGTACGACATAAAAATAAAATATCTAAAGTACGACATACAGATCAAAACATCCTAAAACTAGTTATCTCCTAAATCATCACCGCTGTCATCCTGCGCATCGGAACGGTGTGAGCTAGAACCTCCCTGTGAGAATATAACTAAAGTTTTTAGGGTTTACTGTTTAGGGTTTATAATTTTTAAGAGTTTACTGTTCCGTTAATGGATTTGTCATACTTGGTGTTCTTATTGGATTGAAACATACCCAAAAATCGAATTTCGTACCTGATGAGGAGGAGAACGTCCCATGCTACGCCTCATCTCCTCCATGAATTGGCTGAACTGTGGTTGAAACATGCCGAACACCTAACTTGAAATCGCATTTTATGTCTTCTTGCCTGAGAGGAGGCGGCGCCGAACACCTGGGCGATACATCGATCTCGTCTTGCCTGAAATATTAAATCGAAGATCATTAATATTACGTTATATAATTTAAATACAAATTTACAATTTTAAGTATGTGTATTTTACCTAGAGCACCGAGACCATAGTTATCGCCGTGAGCATTATTGTCTGTGTTGGCGTACCAGACGTCTGCGTCAAAAGCGGGCCAAAGGGCTCGATCAGGCCCATATTTTGCGCTCATATCCCGATCGTAGTCTTCCTGCAAAATTTATAAAATAAAACAAAAATAAAGTAAGTACAACAAAGAATGAATATTAATATAAGATTGTTATGTTATATTACCTGTGCCTTTTTCGCCCTCGCGGATATGAATTGCCCCGTTTTCTTGCTGGTATGCGTCGGCGTGAACAGCTCGTCAGACCACCTAGGCTCGCGCTGGTTTTCATTCTCCTATTATGAATAAACATTTCGACACAAATAAAATTATCAAAGTTAGTTCGAGTAAATTGAAATTGGAATTAAATGTTTTGATAAAACAAAACATCTTACGAATCTTTGTTTGTGAACCAGCATGTTCACTGAGCCCATGGTTGCAAAAGAACCATCTCCAGATGAGGCCCTATTTTGTTGATTTTGCTCGCTCCGCCTAGCAAAATCTCCGGTGCACCAATAATCGCACAATTTGGGCCAGGTACCCGCTTTTATCCAATCATACGTGCTTGACATCCCTCGGTCCTTCCACTCCATAATGCTATCTGCATACCTAGCTTTTTCTTCGTCTCTGCACTTGTGAAGCAGGTTTTGGAGAGCTCTGTTAGCTATGCTGGCGAAGGTCTTCCATACCGAATCCTCGTCTTCACCTGAGTGAAACTGAAAATGCATCTGCATGCGTAATTAAAAAGTCGTTGGTTAACTTAAAAAGAGAAACAATATGTTGCCAATTTAAAAAGAATATTTTACTCACCAAAACTCGGCCTTGACCCTTTGTTGTACCTCCTCTGGATAGTTATCAAATTTCGTGCACACGGGAATAGTGGGTAATTTAGTTTCCGTAGGATAGTGAAAACGTGCGCATTGAGAGATTATTTTGTTGAAATTTTTTGTCACTTCCACCACATCTCCAGCAAAAGCTCTGCAAATAAAATTAGTTTTGAAACAACTACAAATGGATAATGCTACATACTCAGAAATGCACAAAAAAGAATGTACCTATAAGCGACCCGACGAATCACCGGTCTGTCCTCCGGCCTTTGCGGCGGCTGAATATATGCATTTCGGCCGCGCGGAGGGTGCCTGGATCCACTAGATGATGCCTCCTTCTCCTTACCCTTTCTGCTCGGCATACCTGCAATAAAGATTGTAATTTTGGTATCGGACTGTCGTTACAAGACATAATTAAATCTAATTTAAATCTTAATATAAGATATTAGAGAAAATGAAAAATACTTTATATAATATTTTTTTTCATTTTATACGGGTTCTACATTCCACAGTCATGTGAAGCATTCTACAGTTTTGGGATTTCTGATTTCATATATTTTTTTGACACCATAATTTATTAGCCTTGTCAATCTTTTTAACAGCAGAAATAATTACCTCTATTGCTCATCCACACATATACTTAATTTTATTAATTAAAGAAAACTCAAATTAGAATCAAAGATTGAAGGAATGCAACCTATATAAATAATTAAGCTGAGTTATCTGTCTCAACAAAAATTAAGCTGATGTTATCTCTTCAACTCAGTCCCAAAAACTGAGTACATGCATTTCATAACCAATTTCACAGTTCAATTCACTAACCAATTTCACTCGCAACCAAAGGTCACCCACACACAAACAGCCCAAGGAAAAGAACACTCAAGCATTTGATTGATTTACGATATGTGCTTCCAACCGTGTCATGAGGCCGCAAAGCGAAGGACACGCCGCGAGGATGCAGAGAGAGAACCGGGTTCGGCGATTTGATCCCAATCGCTAAGAGCAGCAACCGTGGGTCGGTGTCGGGACGTCCGAGTCGGGGTCGGGGTCTTGGCTCGGTGGGGTAGGGGTCGGGGTCGGGATACGGGGTCGGGGTAGCGGCGGGGGTTCCCGCGACTGCGCGGTCAAACGCAGCGAGGATCGGCTCGATTTTTTTTTTTGTTTTTTTATTGTTTTTGGCAAACAATGCGGGAGACAGCGAGAAGAATTGGCGCTGGCCCTGGTTTTTTGGGGACACCCTTCAGCGACAGGGACATATCGGTCGCTAAAGGCTTCTTACGCCGGTCGCTGAAGATTTCATCTCCGAAAACAATTTATTTATTTCTTTTTTTTTTAGGGGGTCTTCAGAGACCGGCGACCGGACCGGTCGCTGATACCGGTCTCTGAAGACCTGTTTTGTTGTAGTGATATGAGGAGGGATCAAGTTACAACAATCATTTTTTACATTTTGAAATCCAAATCGTTGATCCAAACCGTTCAACATGATCTCCACAATAAAATGTGCTTCCAGATCAAATTTTACATTTTTTTGAATTTTTTACTATTTATTAGTATTTTATAAAAACTAGTCAAATTCATACCATTAATTTTGTACCCATCTTAATAAATAGAAAAAAATTCAAAAAAATGTAAAATTTGATCTGGAAGCACATTTGATTGTGGAGATCATGGTGAACGGTTTGGATCGACGATTTGGTATTTCAAAATGTAGAAAATGATCGTTAATATCGACGGAAGTATCTACACTATTCAGCACATTCATTCTTGCAGATAGTGGAAGATTCTTGTAGTCTGTTTAAGATAATTGGATTCTCGACATGTACTGATAATGACATTTTGTATTTGGAGTAAAATTTGAAAACTCAAAATAATTGCAGCAATTACTTCAAGAATAAAATTTGAATACTCAAAATATATCTCTAATATTTGCTTGTAATTTGTTTTATGTGACAAGTACTAATTTTATTTTAATACTTATTTGTTTTGATAATTTAATTAATATATGTAGCAAAGCTAGGGTGTGACGTGCTCACCAAGAGGGGTTGGTGAGTACACCTCCAAAAGTCTATCGGATTGTCTAATTCAAACAACAAATTCAATTATTGAAATCCATCTACTTCATGATGATGCATGTACATGAAATTTTTGGAAGTTTTGAAATAATTTAGTACAAGGTCAAGCGGTCAAAAGAATGATGAAAAATGAATATATAAAACAACTTATAAAATAACTTATAAAAAGTTTAATTTTTTATCGCTTGACTTTGTACTAAATG
>JAJGRW010000933.1:409993-456434 GCA_025461045.1 Carex parvula | reverse complement strand
ACTAGAAGCAAATGGGAATAATTTGACAAGTCCGGACACGTCGAACCTAGACGGCACATAGAGGCAAAATCAGAGGAAAATTGCGAGCCATAATTTCATTATTGCGGCCCGCAATAACATAACTTCTACAAGCAGCTCACGCCACAATTTTGCACCATTATTGCGACCGCAATTACCATTAATTGCGACCCGCAAATTCTTCACTGCTTCTGAATTTTGGGCGCTACAGGCCCAGAATCATGCTTATAGCCCAAACCTCCTTCCCAATGAAGGTGGATTCACACTAGACTCTTCCTTTTTCAGCTGGGAACGACCTCAGAGCTAGGTTTCAGATCTAGGGCGATTTGGAGAAGGAGAAACTCAAGGGAGACAAGAGATTTGTGTTTGGATTTGCATTCTCTACTCTATTTTCCTTCTCTAGACTTTGGTAACAAACATTTATCCCATTTGTAACATTCACGCCCTTATGAGAGGCTAATCTCCTCTTTAGGGGCGATGGCATGTTAAAACTCGAAACTAGGTGCAATCGTCTTACTCGATTTGTAGTTTTTATTGACTATTAGTGATTTACTCTTTTATACTGATTTATGCATGGATTGTGTGGTTTAACCTTACTCCTCCAATACATGGATTTAGGGATTTATTCAATGACTAAAAATCACGTTGTTACTCCATGAACAAAAAGAGTAAAGAATAGGTTATTAGAAGTACTTAACTGAGAAGTCCGAGGGAACCTAAAAGTACGATATTAGCCCACGAGGTACTTAACCGTGAAGTGCACGCTATTATCACTTTAGAAACACCCACGTATGCTTTAGGAACGCGAATCGAGTAGATTGAGACCCTAGTGGATAGGAATGCCGAAGCCCCTGGAACTACAACACTTGAATCAGATCCAAGACTTTATTATTTGCTCCTTTGATTTAATTAGATTTAGAAACCAACTCAAACTTTGTCTGTCTAGCTTAATGAATTGGTGAGAACCAGTACTTTATGAGTTGTCCCTGTGGATTCGACACACGAAATACTACTTGGCAAGATTGTATGCTTGCAATCAAATTAGGGTGTATTAGGGTTCATAATTAAGCTATAGAAAAACACGAACATATATATCAAAGAAATAGTCTATCAAATAATTTAAACAAAAAAATTCAAATTTTCAGTGTTTTTCGCCTTTTCAGTGAAGATATCGTTCTTATTCATTTGTATTTTTGAGTAATTTTACCGTATTTTTGCGTAATGTAATGCATTTAGTGTAATTTAACTTAATATAGTGTAATTCAACATAATTTCAAGTAATTTAGCGTATTTTAGCATAAATATGCTAATTATATATCAAAAGTAATCTATCAAATAATTTAAACAAAAAAAATTCAAATTTCCAGTGTTTTTCGCCATTTCAGTGAAGTATATCATCCCTATTCGTATGTAATTTTGCTTAATTTAGCGTAATTTAGCGTATTTATGCAGCGTAATGTACTGCATTTTAGTGTAATTTAACTTAATATAGTGTAATTCACATATTTAAAGTAATTTAGCGTATTTTAGTATAATATGCTAATTATATATCAAACGAAGTAATCTATCAAATAATTTGAACAAAAAAATTCAAATTTTCAGTGCTTTTCGCATTTTCAGTGAAGATGTCGTCCCTATTCATATGTAATTTAGCATAATTTACCATATTTTAGCGTAATGTAATGTAATTTAGTGTAATTTAACTTAATATAGTGTAATTCAACATAATTTCAAGTAATTTAGGGTATTTTAGTTTAAATATATTAATTCTATATCAAAAGGTAATCTATCAAATAATTTAAACAAAAAAATTCAAATTTTTTCAGTGTTCTTTGCCTTTTCAGTGAAGATATCATCCCTATTCATATGTAATTTAGCTTAACTTAGCGTAATTTAGTGTAATTTAGCGTAATTTAGCGTAATGTAATGTCATTTAGTGTAATTTAACTTAATATAGTGTCATTCAACATAATTTCAAGTAATTTAACTTATTTTAGTATAATATGCCAATTATATATCAAAAGAAGTAATCTATTAAATAATTTAAAAAAAAATTCAAACTTTCAGTGTATTTTGCCTTTTCAGTGAAGATATCATCCCTATTCATATGTAATTTAGCTTAATTTAGCGTAATTTAGCATAATTTACCGTAATTTAGCGTAATGAAATGTAATTTAGTGTAATGTAACTTAATATAGTGTCATTCAACAAAATTTCATGTAATTAACTTATTTTAGTATTAATATGCTCATTATATATCAAAAGGAAGTAATCTATCAAATAATTCAAACAAAAAAAATTCAAATTTTTAGTATTTTTCGCCTTTTCAGTGGAGATGTCGTCCCTATTCATATGTAATTTAGCATAATGTATTATAATTTAGTGTAATTTAACTTAATATATTGTAATTCAACATAATTTTAAGTAATTTAGCATATTTTAGTATAAATATGCAAATTATATATCAAAAGAAGTAATCTATCAAATAATTTAAGCTAAAAAATTCAAATTTTCAGTGTTTTTCGCCTTTTCAGTGAAGATATCGTTCCTATTCGTTTGTATTTTAGCATAATTTACCATATTTTAGCGTAATGTGTTGTACTTTAGTGTAATTTAACTTAATATAGTGTAATTCAACATAATTTCAAGTAATTTAGCGTATTTTAGCATAAATATGCTAATTATATCAAAAGAAGTAATCCATCAAAAAATTAAACAAAAAATTCAAATTTTCAGGATTTTTCGCCTTTTCAGTGAAGATATAATCCCTATTCTAATGTAATTTAGCTTAATTTAGCGTAATTTCACGTAATTTAGCGCAATGTAATGTAATTTACTGTAATTTAACTTAATAGAGTGTAATTCAAAATAATTTCAAGTAATTTAGAGCGTATTTTTGCATAAATATGCTTATTATATATCGAAAGAAGTAATATATCAAATAATTTCAACAAACAAATTCAATTTTCAGTGTTTTTTTCGATTTTTCAGTGAAGATATCGTCCCTATTATATTTAATTCACTGAAATTTGAATTTTCTGTTTAAATTATTTGAATTTTTCAGTGAAGATATCGTCCCTATTAGCTAATTACCTAAATTACATATGAATAGGGATGGATATCTTCACTGAAAAGGCAAAAAACACTGAAATTTGAATTTTTTGTTTAAATTAGTTGGATGGATTACTTCTTTTGATATATATTAGCATATTTATACTAAACTACGCTAAAGTACTTGAAATTATGTTGAATTACAATATATTAAGTAAATTACACTAAATTGCAATACATTACGCTGAATACTGTAAATTACGCTAAATTACATATGAATAGGGGACCAATGGTATCAAAATCGGACCGGACTGCCGGTGTAACCGAAAAAAACCGGACCCTGTCACTATCGGTTTGGTTATCTTGAAGGATCGCTTATGCAATTGACCGATAAAAAACGGTTTAAAATCTTCCAATTTTATCAAAAAGTTGTGAACCAATTTCGAGCAAAAAACCCAGTTAAGAAGAAATCTATTGGGGGGTTCTGATTAGTAGTTTGGTTGGAGGAAATAGATCAGAAAAAAAGAAAAAAGAACCAAGGAGATGGAGATGGGGTAAGAAGAAGACTTGACGGTCGGACCCATGAATTTCAGGGTTCAAGAGTATCTGAGAAGCCCAATCAGAATTAGAGGAAAGTGGCCAAATGCATCGTGAATTGTTGAGGAAGTCATTAGTTTTCATATATTACAAAAATAACATATTATTCTTCTTATTTTATATTAAGCATGAGTTTTTTAATTCAAAAAAAAATTATGTTGCGTTTTTTATAAACATGTTTATATTACCACAGTAACAATTATATTTTGTGTAAGAATGAAATTTACAATTTAAGTCTATAGAGGTCTATTTATTTTTTAAGTTTTATGTTCTTGTATCATATTTAAAAGTGATTATATGAATATAGTATTGATATAAAATGTAAAAAATCAATAATAATATGATATTGGCTTTACATATTGGTGCTGACAGATCTGATATAAAATGACAATTTAAATAAAAATAATTTTAAAAATTGTTCTTTTGATGATTATATAGTAAATAAAAAAAACTGGTGTACACCAATCTAATTTAGAGAAAAAAACATAAATATTAAAATTTGGATTATTTTTGTAATGAATTTTGTTAAATTTAAGTTCTATGCACATGACAACATTATTGTACTTAACATTGCAACAAGATAAGAGATAAGAATTCAATATCAAACACAACTGTTTAAAAAACCAGCTTGAACCGACTTGATCCACCGTTTCGACCAGTAAACCATTGGCCCAAAGTTTTACATAGTCAATGTCCGGTCCGGTTCTGATAACATTGATAGGGACGATATCTTCACTAAAAAGGCAAAAAAACACTGAAAATTTTGAAATTTTTTGTTTAAAATTATTTGATAGATTACTTCTTTTGATATATAATTAGCATATTTATACAAAAAATACGTCAAATTACTTAAAATTATGTTGAATTACAATATATTAAGATAAATTACACAAAATTGCATTACATTACGCTGAAATACGGTAAATTATGCTAATTACGTTAAATTACGCTAAATTACATATGAATAGGGACGATATCTTCACTGAAAAGACAAAAAACACTGAAAATTTGAATTATTTTGTTTAAATTTTTTGATAGATAACTTCTTTTGATATATAATTAGCATATTTATACCAAAATACGCAAAATTACATAAAAATTATGTTGAATTACACTATATTAAGTTAAATTACACTAAATTACATTACATTCTGCAAAAATACGGTAAATTACGCTAAATTACGGTAAATTACATAAGAATAGGGACGATATCTTCAATGAAAAGGCGAAAACTTTGAAAATTTGAATTTTTTTGTTTAAATTATTTGATAGATTACTTCTTTTGATATATAATTAGCATATTTATACGAAAATACGCTAAATTACTTTAAATTATGTTGAATTACAATATATTAAGTTAAATTACACTAAATTACATTACATTACACTGAAATACTATACGCTAATTACATATAAAAAGGGATGATATCTTCACTGAAAAGGCAAAAAACACTGAAAATTGAATTTTTTGTTTAAATTATTTGATAGATTACTTCTTTTGATATATAATTAGCATATTTATTCTAAAATACGCTAAATTACTTGAAATTATGTTGAATTACACTATATTAAGTTAAATTACACTAAATTACATTACGTTACGCTAAAATACGGTAAATTACGCTAAAATACAAATCAATAGGGACGATATGTTCACTGAAAAGGCAAAAAACACTGAAAATTTGAATTTTTTTGTTTAAATTATTCGATAGATTACTTCTTTTGATATATAATTAGCATATTTATACTAAAATACGCTAAATTACTTGAAATTATATTGAATTACAATATATTAAGTTAAATTACACTAAATTACAATACATTACGCTGAAATACTATAAATTACGCTAATTACGCAAAATTACGCTAAATTACATATGAAAAGGGACGATATCTTCACTGAAAAGGCAAAAAACACTCAAAATTTGAATTTTTTTTTTAATTATTGGATGGATTACTTCTTTTGATATATAATCGACATATTTATAATAAAATACGCTAAATTAATTGAAATTATGTTGAATTACAATATATTAAGTTAAATTACACTAAATTACAATACATTACGCTGAAATACTGCAAATTACGCTAATTGCGCTAAATTACGCTAAATTAAATATGAATAGGGACGATATCTTCACTAAAAAGGCAAAACACTAAAAAGTTGAATTTTTTTGTTCAAAATATTTGATATATTACTTCTTTTGATATATAATTAGCATTTTTATACTAAAAATACGCTAAATTACTTGAAATTATGTTACAATATATTAAGATAAATTACACTAAATTGCAATACATTACGCTAAAATACGTTAAATTACGCTAAATTACATATGAATAGGGACGATATCTTCACTGAAAAGGCAAAAAACACTGAAAATTTGAAGTTTTTTGTTCAAATTATTTGATAGATTACTTCTTTTGATATATAATTAGCATATTTATGCTAAAATACGCTAAATTACTTGAAATTATGTTGAATTACACTATATGAAGTTAAATTACACTAATTTGCATTACATTACACTAAAATCAAGTAAAATACGCTAAAATACAAATGAATAAGGACGATATCTTCACTAAAAAGGCGAAAAACACTGAAAATTTGAATTTTTTTCTTTAAATTATTTGATAGATTACTTGTTTTGATATATAATTAGCATATTTCTGCTAAAATACGCTAAATTACCTGAAATTATGTTGAATTTCACTATACTAAATTAAATTACACTAAATTACATTACAGTACGCTAAAATAAGGTAAATTATGCAAAATTGCGCTAAATTACATATGAATAGGGACGATATCTTCACTGAAAAGACGAAAAACACTGAAAATTTGAATTTTTTTGTTCAAATTATTAGATACATTACTTCTTTTGATATATAATTAGCATATTTCTGCTAAAATACGCTAAATTACTTGAAATTATGTTGAATTACACTATATTAAGTTGAATTACACTAAATTACATTAGATTACGCTAAAATACGGTAAAATACGCTAAATTACGCTAAATTACATATGAATAGGGACGATATCTTCACTGAAAAGGTGAAAAACACTGAAAATTTGAAATTTTTTGTTTAAATTATTTGATCGATTACTTCTTTTGATATATAATTAGCATATTTATAGGAAAATACGCTAAATTATTTGAAATTATTTTGAATTACACTATATTATGTTAAATTACACTAAATTACATTACGTTACGCAAAAATATGGTAAATTACGCTAAAATGCAAACGAATGGGGATGATATCTTCACTGAAAAGGCAAAAAACACTGAAAATTAGAATACTTCTTTGGATATATAATTTTTTGTTTAAATTATTTGATAGAATACTTCTTTGGATATATAATTAGCATATTTCTGCTAAAATACGCTAAATTACTTGAAATTTATGTTGAATTACACTATATGAAGTTAAATTACACTAAATTACAATACATTACGCTGAAATACTGCAAATTACGCTAATTGTGCTTAATTACGCTAAATTAAATATGAATAGGGACGATATCTTCCCTAAAAAGGCAAAACACTAAAAAGTTGAATTTTTTTGTTCAAAATATTTGATATATTACTTCTTTTGATATATAATTAGCATTTTTATACTAAAATACGCTAAATTACTTGAAATTATGTTACAATATATTAAGATAAATTACCCTAAATTGCAATACATTACGCTAAAATACATTAAATTACGCTAATTATGTTAAATTACGCTAAATTACATATGATAAGGATGATATCTTCACTGAACAAACAAAAAACACTGAAAATTTGAATTTATTTTTTAAATTTATTTGATAGATTACTTCTTTTGATATATAATTAGCATATTTATACTAAAATACGCTAAATTACTTGAAATTATGTTGAATTACTGTATATTAAGTTAAATTACTCTAAATTCATTACATTCTGCTAAATACGGTAAATTATGCTAAATTACGGTAATCTTACATATGAATAGGGACGATATCTTCACTGAAAAAGGCGAAAACACTGAAAATTTGAATTTTTTGTTTAATTATTTGATAGATTACTTATTTTGATATATAATTAGCATATTTATACTAATACGCTAAATTACTTGAAATTATGTTGAATTACAATATATTAAGTTAAATTACACTAAATTACATTACATTAAGCTGAAATACTATAAATTCCGTTAATTACGCTAATTATAATATGAATAGGGACGATATCTTCCTGAAAGGGCGAAAAAACACTGAAAATTTGAAGTTTTTGTTCAAATTATTGATAGATTAATTCTTTGATATATAATTAGCAAGTTATGCTAAAATACGGTAAATTACTCGAATTTTGTTGAATTACACTATATTAAGTCAAATTACACTAAATTACATTACATTATGCTAAAATACTATAAAATACGCTACATTACGCTAAATTACTTTTGAATAGGGACGATATCTTCACCGAAAAGGCGAAAAAACACTGAAAATTTGAATTTTTTTGTTTGAATTATTTGATCGATTACTTCTTTTGATATATCATTAGCATATTTATACGAAAATACGCTATATTACTTGAAATTATGTTGGATTACACTCTATTAAGTTAATTAAACAAAATTACATTTCATTACGGTAAAATACGGTAAATTACGCTAAATTATGTTAAATTACATATGAATAGAGACGATATCTTCAATTAAAAGGCGAAAAATACTAAATATTTGAACTTTTTTTAAATTATTTGATAGATTACTTCTTTTGATATATAATTAGCATATTTATACTAAAATACGCTAAATTACCTGAAATTATGTTGAATTACACTATATTAAGTTAAATTACACTAAATTACATTACGTTACGCTAAAATACGGTAAATTACGCTAAATTAAATATGAATAGGGACGATATCTTCACTGAAAAGGCGAAAAACACTGAAAATTTGAATTTTTTTGTTTAAATTATTTGATATATTACTTCTTTCGATATACGATAAGCAATTTATTCAAAAATACGATAAATTACTTGAAATTATGTTGAATTATAATATATATTAAGTTAAATTACACTAAATTACATTACGTTACGCTAAAATACGGTAAATTATGCTAAAATACAAATCAATAGGGACGATATGTTCACTGAAAAGGCGAAAAACACTGAAAATTTGAATTTTTTTGTTTAAATTATTCGATAGATTACTTCTTTTGATATATAATTAGCATATTTATACTAAAATACGCTAAATTACTTGAAATTATATTGAATTACAATATATTAAGTTAAATTACACTAAATTACATACATTACGTTGAAATACAATAAATTACGCTAATTACGCAAAATTACGCTAAATTACATATGAAAAGGGACGATATCTTCACTGAAAAGGCAAAAAACACTCAAAATTTGAATTTTTTTTTAAATTATTTGATGGATTATTTCTTTTGATATATAATTGACATATTTATAATAAAAACGCTAAATTAATTGAAATTATGTTGAATTACATATTAAGTTAAATTACACTAAATTACAATACATTACGCTGAAATACTGCAAATTATGCTAATTGCGCTAAATTACGCTAAATTAAATATGAATAGGGACGATATCTTCACTAAAAAGACAAAACACTAAAAAGTTGAATTTTTTTGTTCAAAATATTTGATATATTACTTCTTTTGATATATAATTAGCATTTTTTTACTAAAAATACGCTAAATTACTAGAAATTATGTTACAATATATTAAGATAAATTACACTAAATTGCAATACATTACGCTAAAATACGTTAAATTACGCTAATTACGTTAAATTACGCTAAATAACATATGAATAGGGACGATATCTTCACTGAAAAAATAAAAAACACTGAAAATTTGAATTTATTTTTTAAATTATTTGATAGATTACTTCTTTTGATATATAATTAGCATATTTATACTAAAATACGCTAAATTACTTGAAATTATGTTGAATTACTGTATAATAAGTTAAATTACACTAAATTACATTACATTCTGCTAAAATACGGTAAATTACGCCAAATTACGGTAAATTACATATGAATAGGGACGATATCTTCACTGAAAAGGCGAAAACACTGAAAATTTGAATTTTTTTGTTTAAATTATTTGATAGATTACTTATTTTCATATATAATTAGCATATTTATACTAAAATATGCTAAATTACTTGAAATTATGTTGAATTACAATATATTAAGTTAAATTACACTAAATTACATTACATTACGCAGAAATACTATAAATTACGCTAATTATATATGAATAGGGATGATATCTTCACTGAAAGGGCGAAAAACACTGAAAATTTGAAGTTTTTTGTTCAAATTATTTGATAGATTACTTCATTAATATATAATTAGCATATTTATGCTAAAATACGCTAAATTACTTGAATTTTGTTGAATTACACTATATTAAGTCAAATTACACTAAATCATTACATATCAAAATACTATAAATAATACGCTACATTACGCTAAATTACTTTTGAATAGGAACGATATCTTCACCGAAATGGCGAAAGCACTGAAAATTTGAATTTTTTGTTTGAATTATTTGATCGTTACTTCTTTTGATATCAATTAGCAATTTATACGAAATATGCTATATCTTGAAATTATTTGGATACACTCTATTAAGTAAATTACCTAAATTACATTATTGTTAGGGCTAAAATACGTGGAAATTACACTGAATTCGGTAAATACAATTAGGGACGATATTCTTCCACTGAAAAGGCGAAAAATACTGAAAAATTTGGAATTTTTTTGTTGAAATTATTTCCATAGAATTACTTCCTTTGATATATAAGTAGCACTATTATACTAAAATAAGTTAAATTACTTGAAATATGCTGAATTACACTATAATTAAGTTAAATTACACTAAATTACATTATCTTACGCTAAAATACGGTAAATTACGCTAAATTAAATTTGAATAGGGACGATATCTTCACTGAAAAGCGGAAAAAACGAAAAACACTGAAAATTTGAATTTTTTGTTTAAATTATTTGATATATTACTTCTTTCGATATACATAAGCATATTTATTCAAAAACGCTAAATTACTTGAAATTATGTTGAATTATAATATATTAAGTTAAATTCACTAAATTACATTACGTTACGCTAAAATACGGTAAATTACGCTAAAATATCAAATCAATAGGACGAAATGTCACTGAAGAGACAAAAAACACTGAAAATTTGAATTTTTTTGTTGAAATTATGATAGATTACTTCATTTTGATATATAATTAGCATATTTTACTAAATACGCTAAATTACTTGAAATTATATTGAATTACAATTATTAAGTTAAATTACAATAAATTACAATACATTACCCTGAAATACTATAAATTACGCTAATTACGCAAAATTACGCTAAATTACATATGAAAAGGGACGATATCTTCACTGAAAAGGCAAAAAACACTCAAAATTTGAATTTTTTTTTTAATTATTGGATGGATTACTTCTTTTGATATATAATCGACATATTTATAATAAAATACGCTAAATTAATTGAAATTATGTTGAATTACAATATATTAAGTTAAATTACACTAAATTACAATACATTACGCTGAAATACTGCAAATTACGCTAATTGCGCTAAATTACGCTAAATTAAATATGAATAGGGACGATATCTTCACTAAAAAGGCAAAACACTAAAAAGTTGAATTTTTTTGTTCAAAATATTTGATATATTACTTCTTTTGATATATAATTAGCATTTTTATACTAAAAATACGCTAAATTACTTGAAATTATGTTACAATATATTAAGATAAATTACACTAAATTGCAATACATTACGCTAAAATACGTTAAATTACGCTAATTACGTTAAATTTCGCTAAATTACATATGAATAGGGACGATATCTTCACTGAAAAAACAAAAAACACCGAAAATTTGAATTTATTTTTTAAATTATTTGATAGATTACTTCTTTTGATATATAATTAGCATATTTATACTAAAATACGCTAAATTACTTGAAATTATGTTGAATTACTGTATAATAAGTTAAATTACACTAAATTTGTCATACCCCGCGGCCCAACGAGGCGCGACAGGTGATTCCTGCCGTAGACATACGGTTGCCCGTATGCCTACAAGGCAATTACGATACAATAGTAAATAAAAACATAAACAAACAACGCAACAAACAAATAACATAAATCCCAAATGGTCAGGTAATATCATACAAACCCGTATCTCGATGGATACGCATCACAAAATGACATAGAGACCATATATGTACACAATCAAAACATAACTATATACATAGTCCCTAATGCCACCATACCAGACAGTCTAAGCAGCGGTGAAACCAGGCCTACCGACCTCGTGCCCCTCTCGGATCTGCTGAACCGAAACCTGAAAAGTTAACCCAAACAGGGGGTGAGAAATAAATTCTCAGTGCGATAAATTTGCCACGTTTCGCTCCTGGACTTGCAATCACAGATTATATTCAAAAATAAAGCACAAATAAAGTTCAGATCAGTTTATAACAATATATAAACATGAACACATAAACCCGACATCAAATAGCCAAATGAAATCAACTCAGGATTTGCCAAACCGAAATTCAATCACACAATATTTGGTTTAACTCGAGCTCAGAATATCTGGTAGTTACAGGCTTAACCGTTTAATTCAAAGTCTGGTTCCATTTCATATCCGGAAAATCCATTTAAAACCAATCGACCATTCAAACGCATTACCCCCTGGGCAATGCCACCGATACACAAGTCACCCATAACCAAATTCATAATACAGAGTCACTTACCCCTCGTCCCAACCGGTACTGGGAACTACCGAGGGCTAGACGATCTAAAGCTTTAGAATACTGGGTGTCAAAGTCCATGCATAGACTTTGACAAATCCGAACTCACCCCCTGGGTGACGTCGCCACGATGGGAGACGGTAATACCATATCCACCAACCGATGGTGATATAAATCACGGTGACTTTTGATTCCAAATTAGATCATTCAGATCAATACACAAGTAATAACCATACCAGCATGCAGATCAATCAGATTACAATTCGAGTTTCACTTAATTTGGGCAATGCAATGCATATGCAACACAATTCGATAATGCAATTTAACCAATAATCAACATGTCAATCGGAACACAGTTTAATTCTGAATATAAACTATCAAACAAGTCCAGAAACCCCGCACCTGAGTATATAGTGCACTCGTCTAAGGCTCAGGCGTCTCGAATGATCCCGAGATCCGATGCCTCGTAGGTTTACCACCTATTTATACGTTTAGATTCGATTAAAACATTCGATTGGTATCCGTAGGTTAAATCGAGTTAAATTAGGTTAAACACGGTTTAGTGTTCGTATTCGGGTCCTAATGGTATAGGTTTAGGTAATGATTCAACCAATTAGGCTTATACCACATAAAATACACATTTCAGCAATTCTGGGTGTGCTCTGCGGCCCGTAATGGCTCTGTTGCGGCCCGCAGTCAATTCTTCCAGAGAGTAGTTGTTCTGCTACATTTATTGCGGCCCGTAATGGTTCTGTTGCGGCCCGCAACCAGTTCTTCCAGAGAGTTGGTCAATCTGTGATTTGAGCTAACTTGTTTATTGCGGCCCGTAATAGGGTTGTTGCGGCCCGCAATAGGTCACTCAGAATCAGTTTTTCAGGTTTAGTTTAACTCGTTTCGATCGAGGTTCGACATGGTTAACTATTGCTACATATCATCAATTCGACATGGTTCGACATGGTATATTCACATCTAGGTTATCAAGAATCGACACGATTAAACCATGAATTCAATTGGTATAAAACCCTAATTCCAAAATTCAACTCAAATGGATTATTTAACCAAACAACATGAATCGAGATGTTCAAATGATTATAACTCGATCTATTCAGATCCAAATGGTGCATAACACCTGAAAAACTTAGTAATTTCCCCAAATCTCACCATTTTACCAAACCCTAATTCACCATTTCCAATTTCACAAGAAAATCCATTCGATTCAATACAAATCAAACCAAACATCGAGTTATATCGAATCAATCGAACTTTAATTCAAATTCTCAACGAAATACAACAATTCGAACAAATTAGGGTTTTCCAAAAGATTACAAGGAAGGAAGAATATACCAAATTGAAGCTCTAGAGTCGAGTACGATCGTCTAATTAGCTCGAATCTCCGTTTTCCGACAATTCTGATCCGATTTCGCGTTCGATTTCTCTCTCTCTCTCTTTCCCTCTTTGGTTCGGCTCAACCCTAGCTCACTTCCGAAATTAGAGGTGTAAAATGAGAATTATCAAGTGAAGAAGAAAGGTTGTCATACTAATAATTGGAATTTTTGCACATAAGCCCTCCAAGTTTTTAAATATTGCATTACTTAAAAATCTTTACAATTAGGCCCTTTTTGTATATTTTTATTTATCCAAGGATCATAATGTAACAATTCTCCCCCCCTTAAAATGAAGTTCAGTCCGCTGAACTTGATTTCGTACCTTAATTGTCGAATAACTCCGGATACTTTTCTCGGATGCTCTCCTCGAGTTCCCACGTCGCTTCCTTATCGGAATGTCGTCCCCATTTTACCAACACGAGCCGGATCACTTTGCTTCGTAGCCGTTGCTCTTTCTGATCCAATATCCGCATCGGTTCCTCTTGATAGGTCAGATCGTCTTGCACGTGTAAATCAGAATGGTCAATGCAATGTGACGGATCTCGTACATATCTGCGCAGCTGTGATACATGAAACACCGGATGAACCCGGTCCAACGCTGGTGGTAGTGCAAGCTCGTATGCTACCGGCCCAACTCGTCGCAAAATCTGAAACGGCCCAATATAACGAGGACTTAGCTTACCCGAAACACCAAATCTGTGTACGCCTCTGACAGGCGAAACTCGAAGCCATACGTGATCACTTTCTTGGAATTCCAACGGTCTTCGATGAATATCCGCGTATTTCCTTTGTCTTTCTTGAGCTGACTTGAGTCGACTCAGAACCATTTTCATTTTATCAGCAATTTCTTCTAACATTTGCGGTCCCGTAGACGGATATGTACCCGCTGGTCCCCACCACAGCGGAGTACGGCACTGCTGCCCTGTCAGCGCCTCTTGCGGTGACATACCAATGCTCGAGTGATAACTGTTGTTATAGGCGAACTCTACCAGATACAAGTGATCAACCCACGAACCTTGTAAACTTAGCGCGCAGGAGCGTAACATGTCTTCCAATGTTTGGATAGTGCGCTCGGATTGACCGTCCGTCTGAGGATGATGCGCTGTACTGAATCTCAGCTTAGTACCCATTGTCTCTTGAAAGCTCTCCCAGAAATGAGAAGTGAACCGAGGATCTCGGTCCGAAATAATATTGCGTGAGCAACCGTGGTATTTGAATTGATTCTTCAAGAATAAGTCTGCTAATTCTTGCCCCGATGTCTCAATTCGAAGCAGAATGAAATGAGCTATTTTCGTCAGCCGGTCCACAATCACCCAAATAGTGTTATATCTACCAACGGTTCTCGGAAATCCGGATACAAAATCCATTGTGATCGACTCAAATTTCCTCGTAGGTATTTCCAGCGGTCTTAATAATCCTGCTTTTCTCCGTCGATCTGCTTTAACTTGCTGACATATCTGACATTTTTCAACATACCTTTGCACGTCTCGCTTCATTTTCGGCCACCAGAAATATTTCTTCAAATCTTGGTACATTTTTACTTCCCCCGGGTGAATAGCATAACCCGAGTCGTGCGCCTCCGATAAAACCAGATCTTTCAGTTCAGATTTATTTGGTACACAAATGCGGTCGTGAAACCGCAAAATGTCATCTCCTTGAACTTTAAATGGGGAATCAGCATTTGACTCGTAGTGCAATTTAAATTTCTGACATCTTGGATCATCCTGTTGCGCTGCACGAATCTGTTCGTGTAATTCCGATCGGATCTCAACCGCTGCTAGCACAACCGACGCAATTGCAGTTGCGCTAGTCCCCACCTCACTTCTACTACATTTAGATGCAACTTCCAACGCTAAGTCGCGTGATGCGCCAACATGAATTTCCAATCTGCGCATTTCCTCAAGAAGATGCGCTTCACTTGTAATTACCGACGCCAGGTTTACCTGACTCTTTCTGCTTAACGCATCTGCTACACTGTTCGCTTTTCCTGCGTGATACTGGATATCCAAATCGTAGTCTTTCATCAATTCCAACCACCTTCTTTGCCTCAAATTCAATTCTTTTGCGTGAAGATGTATTTCAAACTTTGATGATCGGTAAATATACGGCATCTCACGCCATACAAATAATGCCGCCAAATCTTCAGCGCAAATATCACCGCCGCTAACTCCAAGTCATGAGTCGGGTAGTTTTGCTCGTGCGGTCGCAATTGCCGAGATGCATAGGCAATTACATGATCATCTTGCATCAATACGCAACCCAACCCTGATCGAGACGCATCGGTGTAAACCGTATACTCTTTATCAGCAGTCGGCATAGCAAGAATCGGTGCGGATACCAGCCGACTCTTTAATTCCTCAAAACTTTTATCTTGCGCGGTACCCCAATCAAATTTCACGCCTTTATGCAACAATTTTGTAAGTGGCGCGGCTAATCGCGAAAACCCGAGTACAAATCTCCTGTAGTACCCGGCTAACCCCAGAAAGCTGCGGATTTCAGTAACTGTCTTCGGCCTCTTCCATTCAGTAACGGCCCGAATCTTTTCAGGATCCACCGCTAACCCTTGTCCCGAAACAACATGCCCCAGAAAAGTAATTTCATTCAACCAAAACTCACATTTCGAAAACTTTGCGAATAACTGATGTTCGCGCAATCTTTGCAAAACAATTCTAAGATGTACCTCATGTTCTTCTCGGGAGCGCGAGTACACCAATATATCATCAATGAAAACCACAACTGTCGAATCCAATAGATCGTGAAACACACGGTGCATCATATCCATGAACGCTGCCGGTGCGTTCGTCAGCCCAAATGGCATAACAAGGTATTCATAATGCCCGTACCTTGTACGGAATGCTGTCTTGTCCACGTCGCTTGGCCGAATCCTCAACTGGTGATACCCTGTTCTCAGATCAATCTTTGAATATACCGAAGATCCCTGCAACTGATCAAACAGATCATCAATCCGAGGTAACGGATACTTATTTTTCACGGTTACCTTATTCAGCTCGCGGTAATCAATGCATAACCGCAATGTTCCATCTCTCTTTTTGACAAACAGCATTGGCGCACCCCACGGCGACGTGCTGGGTCTGATAAATCCACTCTCCAACATGTCTTCCAACTGCGCCTTAAGTTCTTTCAATTCTGCCGGTGCCATTCGATACGGTGCCTTTGAAATCAGTGTTGTGCCCGGTACCAGTTCGATACCGAACTCCACTTCTCGCTCAGGTGGCAACCCCACAATCTCTTCCGGAAATATATCTACAAATTCTGAAACCACCGATATAGTGCTGATCTCTGGAACTGCCACAGCCGCATAAACCACAGCCGCCAGATAAGCTGTACACCCTGTTTCTAATAAATGTTTCACTTCTACAGCAGAAACACACGGTGTTAGTTTCCCAATTTCTCTACATTTCAAAACACACGACATACCTCTTGAATTCGCAAAATGAATCCGTCGATGCGGACAGTCAATGGTTGCCGCGTGCCTCGTCAACCAATCCATTCCCAACAATACATCATACCCCATAATATCCATAACCAACAAATCAGCCTCGAATTCCCTTCCGTCTACTTTAATATTTCGGTTTCGGCATATAGTAATTTCTCGATCAGTTGATCCAAATGGGGTTTGGACGTTTAAAACTTGGTGACTCGTTTCAATTGGCCAACTACACTTTTCCACGAACACCCTCGACACAACCGAATGACTACACCCCGTATCAATCAAACAATACGCATCATGATCAGATATAGAGAGTAACCTGTCATGACGTCAGTCTGGCCGCCTCCCTGCGCAGTTGCAGCGTTGCGCGAATTTCCAGCGATGTTAAGCGCATGCGCCGCCACCCTGCCGGTGCTGCCGATGCTGCTAGCCCTGCTAGCGTTAGCCCCGCTAGCGTTAGCCCCGCTAGCTTGAAATGCGCCACGTCCGCGCCCCGTCGGCACGCCACGCCCAACGCTAGCAGACCCTCCTGCGCTACTAGCGCCTTGCATCCTTATAAGCGAATTCGGGCATTCCCTCGCCCAATGTCCCGCGCTACCACACACGAAACAAGCACTAGCCTTGCGCCTACACTCAACCTCATCGTGTGCTTGGTTGCATGATCGACACCATTGCGAAGGCATCACTGGTTTAAAACCCGGCATAGAGGTCTGTCTGAATGGGGGTCTCGGCGCCATGTTCAGTCGAGGGGGTCTAGTAAATGATGGTCCTCCCCTCGACTTCGACACTTGCCTGCTCTGATCTTCTCGCTGTTTCACATTTCTTTCGGTCACTTGCGTCTTTCTCCTCTTACCATGCATTTCAACCTGTTCGGCGTGATCCATCATTGCTTGTAACTCCCTCGCCATTGGAGTATCCACGATCATAGAAATATGCCCATCCAACCCATCCAAGTATTGCCTATTATACCTTTCCACATCATTTCTTACATCCGTAGCATAGCGCGACAAGGCCAGAAATTCACTATTGTATTCCACCACCGGACGCCCATCTTGTCTCAACTCCAAGAATTTTCTCCGCAGTGCTTCACGCTGCATATTGCTCAGAAACCGCCTATTAAACTGTTGTTCGAACCATTCCCAAGGAATCCTCGCTTCATTCCCTTCATAATTGCGTCGGGCCCCGTCCCACCAGAATCTAGCATCACTTTCCAACTGCTGCTCAACTAACTCCACTTTATTTTCATCGGGGGCACGGCATAAATTCAGCTTTGCATTTATCTGAGCTAAATTACTTGAAATTATGTTGAATTACAATATATTAACTTAAATTACACTAAATTACAATACGTTACGCTGAAATACAGTAAATTACGCTAATTACGCTAATTACATATGAATAGGGACGATATCTTCACTGAAAAGGCGAAACACACTGAAAATTTGAATTTTTCTGTTGAAATTATTTGATAGATTATTTCTTTTGATATAAATTAGCATATTTATACTAAAATACGCTAAATTACTTGAAATTATATTGAATAACAATATACACTAAATTACAATACATTACACTGAAATACTGTAAATTACACTAATTACGCTAAAATACGCTAAATTACATATGAATAGGGACGATATCTTCACTGAAAAGGCAAAAAACACTGAAATTTGAATTTTTTTGTTTGAATTATATGAAAGATTATTTCTTTTGATATATAATTAGCATATTTATACAAAAAATAAGCTAAATTACTTGGAATTATGTTGAATTACAATATATTAAGATAAATTACACTAAATTGCATCACATTACGCTAAAATACGGGAAATTATGCTAATTACACTAAATTACGCTAAATAACATATGAATAGGGACGATATGTTCACTGAAGAGACAAAAAACAATGAAAATTTGAATTTTTTTGTTTAAATTATTTGATAGATTACTTCTTTTGATATATAATTAGCATATTTATACTAAAATACGCTAAATTACTTGAAAGTATGTTGAATTATACAATATTAAGTAAAATTACACTAAATTACATTAAATTACGCAAAATTACGGTAACTTACCCTAAATTACGCTAAATTAAGCTAAATTACATATGAATAAGGATGATATCTTCACTGAATAAGCGAACAACGCTGAAAATTTGAATTTTTTTGTTTAAATTATTTGATAGATTACTTTTTTTGATATATAATTAGCATATTTATACTAAAATACGCTAAATTACTTGAAATTATGTTGAATTACACTATATTAAGTTAAATTACACTAAATTACATTACATTATGCTAAAATACGGTAAATTACGCTAAATTACATATGAATAGGGACGGTATCTTCACTGAAAAGGCGAAAACACTGAAAATTTGAATTTTTTTGTTTAAATTATTTGATAGATTACTTTTTTTGATATATAATTAGCATATTTATACTAAAATACGCTAAATTACTTGAAATTATGTTGAATTACACTATCTTAAGTTAAATTACACTAAATTACCTTACATTCTGCTAAAATACGGTAAATTATGCTAAATTACATATCAATAGGTACGGTATCTTCACTGCAAAGGCGAAAACACTGAAAATTTGAATTTTTTTGTTTAAATTATTTGATAGATTACTTCTTTTGATATATAATTAGCATATTTATACTAAAATAAGCTAAATTACTTGAAATTATGTTGAATTACAATATATTAACTTAAATTACACTAAATTACAATACATTACGCTGAAATACAGTAAATTACGCTAATTACGCTAATTACGCTAATTACATATGAATAGGGACGATATCTTCACTGAAAAGGCGAAACACACTGAAAATTTGAATTTTTCTGTTGAAATTATTTGATAGATTATTTCTTTTGATATAAATTAGCATATTTATACAAAAAATAAGCTAAATTACTTGGAATTATGTTGAATTACAATATATTAAGATAAATTACACTAAATTGCATCACATTACGCTAAAATACGGGAAATTATGCTAATTACACTTAATTACTCTAAATAACATATGAATAGGGACGATATGTTCACTGAAGAGACAAAAAACAATGAAAATTTGAATTTTTTTGTTTAAATTATTTGATAGATTACTTCTTTTGATATATAATTAGCATATTTATACTAAAATACGCTAAATTACTTGAAAGTATGTTGAATTATACAATATTAAGTAAAATTACACTAAATTACATTAAATTACGCAAAATTACGGTAACTTACCCTAAATTACGCTAAATTAAGCTAAATTACATATGAATAAGGATGATATTTTCACTGAATAAGCGAACAACGCTGAGAATTTGAATTTTTTTGTTTAAATTATTTGATAGATTACTTTTTTTGATATATAATTAGCATATTTATACTAAAATACGCTAAATTACTTGAAATTATGTTGAATTACACTATATTAAGTTAAATTACACTAAATTGCATTACATTACGCTAAAATAAGGTAAATTACGCAAAATTGCGCTAAATTACATATGAATAGGGACGATATCTTCACAGAAAATGCGAAAAACACTAAAAATTTGAAGTTTTTGTTTAAATTATTTGATAGATTACTTCTTTTGATATATAATTAGCATATTTATACTAAAATACGCTAAATTACTTGAAATTATGTTGAATTACACTATATTAAATTAAATTACACTAAATTGCATTACATTACGCTAAAATACGGTAAATTACGTGATGTCTCGATATTTGACCTATAATTCCGACCAATTCCTGTACCAAAATTTGTGTGTTTTAACCACCAAATCATGTCTATTACATTGAATATCTATAGAATGTGGTACTGCTGCGTTTCTATTCTTACTTTGCAGGAAACGAGCGAAATCAGGGAAGATTTGGAGTTCTGAAACCCTACATGCAGGCCGCGTCACATCCGAAGCGGGCCACATCAAACCCTGACGCGACCACAGACGCGATCACTCCTTACCCACGCGAGAGACTGATCAGAGTCAAAATAACGATGATTTACGTAGGGTTTTGGCTTAGGTCTTGCATATTTTCTCACACTTATGTTTACTTTATTGGAGAAAAAGGCTACTGTCACCCTTCTTTGTGTTTTATTGCAGAAAACAAGTTTTGGGACTATTTTACACCAAATGGAGCTAGAATCGGGTCAATCGGATCAGCGACGCTCATCGACTAAGTCTCTGTTACGGTCCGTATTGACTAATACGGACCAGACCTAGCACAGACCAGGAGATAGCGCTGGAAGCATCAAACCCTAACTGTCAAGGACCTAATACGGACCTATCACCTGATACGGTCCGTATCCGAAGGCGTCTCTTGGGGAATAACTGCCGACAGCTGTTTCTATATCAGTTTCTTAGCCCCTACTCAACCTCTACACGTCCCTCCACTCCTATATAAGGCCCCTGGGCAGAAGAATAACTTATCTTTGTAATTAGGGTTAGATTTGATTAAAGAGAGAAGAGAGGAGTGCTTGTAACAATGCCGTTCCGCGGCTAAGTTCATTTTCTTAGGGCTAGGCAGTAAACCTTGTTACTCTTGATGTTTTGATATATATATTTCTGTTGATTATGATTTCTTGTTGTTGAAATAAAATGCTTTTGTGATTTACTATCTCTTCATCTAACTTCAATGATCTAGTTTGAGTCCGTTAGGGTAGTGACAGTACTTTAATGGCAAGAGAAACTATTTGTATGAATTAGCCTCGTTGAGATTTATTAGGTTTATGTGAAGAAAACTTTAGTTGGGAAACCATAAACCAGACCAACAAAATGCGTACCAAATTCCATCACATGCGTAAAGTAAATCGCAGTGATCTGTGTAGTAATTTGAGGTATTTGAGAGATCAGACATTTGCGTAAGGAAAATCGCAGTGTCCTATGTAGAATCTCGGTGAAAGATCTGTCATTCTTGCGTAACATAAATCGCAATAACCTATGTGGTGTCTTTTATTAAACAACAACAGGAAATCAGACGTAATAGGAATATATTGCCAAAGCGAATTGAGTAGCAATGGTGTGCCGAAACCCTAGGAATTCTCATCTCTATCTTTATTTTAAGTACTTTTAATTGCTTCCTAATCTTCATTGATCACAACAACACCTCTCAATTTACAGATTTTATCTAGCCTTTCGAAAGATTGTGATTCGATCGCTCAAAGCATTGAACCAATATTCCCTGTGGATCGACCTCGAATATACTACTCGATAGGATTGTGCGCTTGCAGTCCGAACCGATAGCATTTACGAGTTTATAAATATTAAAAGAAACATTGCTCTCTTTTGAGTGATCAAGCTTTTTGGCACCGTTGCCGGGGAATAACGGTTCATTGTGCAAGGCCTCGCAAGACGTCCTTGCTTTGACCATTGAATCCAATTAATTAGAAACGCCTAGATTTCTTTTTATTTTCTGCGTTTTTATTTTTCTTTTATTTTCAGTTTCGTTTATTTTATTTTATTTTTATTTTCTTTCATTTTTCAGTTTTTAGTTTAATTTTCAGATTTTCTTTTCTTTTTAGGACGCTACACGCTGGCCGAATCATCCGTACGAAGATCCGAGAGGATTGCTAGTAGGAGAGGACAATTCGCTTCCACATCACCGATAAGAACCAATCATAGTTCTTCATCGAGTAATTCTGAAAGCAGAGAAGACTCAGATTCGATCAACATGAATATTCCACCGAACGAACCGATCAACAATGGAAGGCAAAATAATGGTGATAATGAAGTTCACGATGCAGCAAGACCCAAACTTCTACGAGACTATTGCGTACCGCGCGCGAATGATCCTAATTCTAGTATAAACCCGTCAACTGTTACAAACCGTAATTTTGAGATCAAACCTGCTCTCATAAATATGGTTTCGCAACAGCAATTTGGAGGATTTCCACATGAAGATCCACATCTTCATTTGTCAATTTTCCTAGGGATATGCGAGACGATAAAGATCAACGGAGTTACCGATGAAGCAATCAGGCTAAGGCTATTTCAATTCTCATTAAAAGATAAAGCAAGAGCATGGTTGTTTTCCTTACCGGCCAATTCCATTCAAACTTGGGATCAATTGTTTAATGTGTTTATTGCAAAATATTTTCCACCATCCAAAACTTCGAGGTTTAGAAATGCAATTACTAATTTTGAACAAAAGGATGGTGAAACATTGTGTGAAGCATGGGATAGATATAAGGATATGTTAAGGTGTTGTCCACATCATGGTCTAGAAAGATGGCTGATTGTCCAAACTTTTTATAATGGTCTAAACCCTACCGATAGGTTGTCTATTGATGCTTCCGCAGGAGGAGCAATCATGAACAAAGAACCTGACGAGGCTTACAACCTAATTGAAGAGATTGCAATCAACCAACACTACTGGATTCCTGAGCGAAAGAAGCCAAAGTCCAACACCTGGCATGCACCGAGTAGATGATATATCCATGCTGAGCGCAAAGATTGATGCTTTGCAAATGGCACTCAACAAGCAGACCAAGCAGCGAACGGTAGCAGCAGTCAATGCCGCAATAGCATGTGGCTATTGTGGAGGAGCGCATGAGATGACCGAATGTATGAATGTGACAGAAACTGAGGAAGAAGTAGAGCAAGCAAACTCGGTCGATAACAACTTTCGACCTTAGCCCGCCTACAATACATACCATCCGAACAATCGAAACCATCCAAATCTCTCATACGCAAACAATCAAAGGCCTGCTGCACTTCAACAGAATTACCAACCACAGCCCAATTATCAACCGAGATACAACAATCCCCAACCGAATTACCCACCAAGGCAATACAATCAACCACAGCAACCTGACATCACATCTTTAATGGGGAGAGATTCCTAGAGAAGCAAGATAAGGCTAACGCCGAAATCGCACAAAAGATCGAATCCTTAACAAACCGCAACAAAGACTTAGAAGACAATGTCTCTAAGATGGCAAAAGAACTCTCAAGTATTACACGTGGAAAAGGCAAATTTCCGGGCCAACCGGAAGAAAATCCGAGAGAGACTTGCAAATGCATAACATTAAGGAGCGGTACAGCTTACAAGGGACCTCCCATGCCCGATCAAACTTCCGATGAGATGCATGCAGAACCATCGCATTCTGAAGAATACGAGCCGTAACCACCGGAGCCGCCCGTATTCGAACTGCAGACAGACCTTATCGAGGAGCAGAATGACACCGTAGGTGGAGACGAGCGACAACCCGAACCTGAATACATTTCACCACCACCCTACAAGCCACCTCTGCCATTCCCTCCAAGGCCTGCCAAACAGAAGATGGAGCAGCAATTTGCGAGATTCATGGAGACTCTCAAGCAACTACAAGTCACAATCCCCTTCACTGAGGCAATTGCAAGCATACCCTCGTATGCTAAATTTATGAAGGAGATTCTTTCAAATTGAAGTAGGCTCCAAGAATTCTCGACAGTTCCGCTCAATCTGGAATGCAGTGCGCTCGTGCAAAGTAAATTACCGACAAAATTGAAAGATCCGGGAAGCTTCTCGATACCATGTACCATTGGCACAACCGATTTTAAGAGAGCTTTATGTGATCTGGGAGCAAGTGTGAGTTTGATGCCTAAGGTAGTATTTGACAAATTGGAATGTGGAGACCTATCACCAACACGGATCTCATTGCAACTAGCTGACCGATCAATTCGATACCCTGAAGGAATGTTGCTTGATATCCCAATCAAAGTTGGTAAATTCTGGATACCAGCAGATTTTGTGGTAGTCGATATGGAAGAAGATGAGCAGATTCCGATCATCCTTGGAAGGCCATTCCTCGCCACATGTGGGGCAATGATTGATGTTAGGAATGGGAAGATTTCACTCAATGTTGGCGAGAACAAGATGATCTTCAACATGAATGAAACCAAAGTCCCACCTGACATAAATCTTGCCTACAATTTGGAAACAACGGACGAGTATGGCAATGATGAATTGCGAATGGATGAATTTGAAGACATCGAGAAAATGATGCACGAAGCAGAAGTGGAGAGATTGTTCGTTGTACAAGATAACAGTCAGATCCATCGAACCTCCATGACAACACAAACCGATGATCTGAACAAGAGCCCTAATATCGCAAACAACAGGAATTATTCTCTCTTAGCCCTTGCATTAATCAAAAACCTACGCGAAGAACTCGATGCAATTTCTCAAAGACTGGACGAGGTTGAAGTAGTACTCGGTGTGAGCCTGGCATTCGACCCCGGACCTCAAACACCAACCAATTTTTTCGAGAAGGGCAATGATGATGAAACCACGGAAGACACCAAAGACGAGCCACCCGACAAGCAACCCGCTTGCATTGACGGGAGGATATCTGGAAGAAACTGATGCGACACAAAGTCAAGCTAACGACTTAAAACAAGCGCTTCTTGGGAGGCAACCCAAGGCCACATTTATATTTTCGTATAATAATTTATTTTCAGTTTAATTAGGACTCAAACAAAGAAACAACTCATACACACCTTTTTCCTATGATCAGGTAAGCATACTGGAGGAAAGACTTGATTAAAGGACATCTCGGAAGATGGAAAAATACTCTCTGAATACAGCCCGTATTGGCTGATACGGTCGTATTCAAGGGAGTTAAAACTTAGCGGTTATTGGGTTTGAACATAACGGACTTAATACGGACCGTATTGGCTGATACGGTCCGTAATGAAGGCCAATTCGGGAGATGCGAACCCGTTAAGAAGAGACGTTTGAAATCCCGCGTGAATCACGTCTCATAACCGTTAATCAATTTCATTTTAATCCCTAAACCTCTTCCTCTTTCCTTCCCTCTACTCTCTTTCCCTCTATCTCCTCTCTTTCTCCCTCTTCCACTCTTGCCCGAAAATCAAACCTTCACTTTGCCGCTGATCACTCAAAAGAGAGCAATGTTTCTTTTAATATTTATAAACTCGTAAATGCTATCGGTTCGGACTGCAAGCGCACAATCCTTATCGAGTAGTATATGCGAGATCGATCCACAGGGAATATTGGTTCAATGCTTTGAGCGATCGAATCACAACCTTTCGAAAGGCTAGACGAAATCTGAAATTTGAGAGATGTTTGTTGATCAATGTAAATTAGGAAACAATTAAAAGTAATTAAAGTAAAGATAGAGATGAGAATTCCTAGGGTTTTGGCACACCATTGTCACTCAATCCGCCTTGACAATATATTCCTGTTGCGTCTGATTTCCTGTTGTTGTTTTATGAAAGATAACTACAAAGGTCACTGCGATTTATGTTACGCCAGAATGACAGATCTTTCATCGAGACTCTACTCAGGACAATGCGATTTACCTTACGCAACTATCGGGTCTCTTATCTCCCAAATTACTACACAGATCACTGCGATTTACCTTACGCAAATGATGGAATTTGGTCATGCGGTTTGTTGTTCTGGTTTATGGTTTCCCCGCGAAGGTTTTCTTCACATAAACCTAATAGATCTCAACGAGGCTAACTCATCCAAATAGTTTAAAGAGTTATTAAAGCACTGTCACTACCCTAATGAACTCAAACTAGATCATTGAAATTAGATGAAGAGATAATAAATCACAAAAGCATATTCGATACAACAAAAAGAAACCATAATCAACAGAAATATATATATCAAAACATCAAGAGTAACAAGGTTTACTGCCTAGCCCTAAGAAAAGGAACTTAGCCGCGGAACGGCATGGTTACAATCACTCCTCTCTTCTCTCTTTAATCAAATCTAACCCTAAATACAAAGATGCCTATTCTATCTGCCCAGGGGCCTTATATAGGAGTGTAGGGACGTGTAGAGGTTGATTGGAGGCTAAGAAATCAATCTGGAAACAGCTGTCGGCAGTTATTTCCCAAGAGACGCCTTCGGATACGGACCGTAATAGGTAATACGGTCCGTAATGAGACCTTGGCGGTTATGGTTGTAACTTCCTGCGCCATCTTCTGAGTCTGTGCTATGTCTGGTCCGTATTAACCAATACGGACCGTAACCAAGACTTGGTTGAAGGCATCGCTGATCCGATTGACCTGATTCTAGCTCCTTTTGATATGAAATAGTCCCAAAACCTGTTTTCTGCAATAAAATATAAAGAAGGGTGACAGTAGCCTTTTTCTCTAAATAATTAAACATAAGTGTGAGAAAATATGCAAAACCTAAGCCAAAACCCTACGTAAATCATCATCATTTTGACTCTGATTAGCCGCCGATCTCCATCGCCGAACTCATCTCCACAAACCATTGAAGCCGCCGCCGGCCTTCTCCTTCGCGCCCCTGCCCTAATATGGATCGTATCGGGTCCGTAACCGAGGCCACTCGACTATTCTTCTTCAATTTCGGTTTTTCTAAACCCCTTTTCTAATTTCAAAGTTTAAATTCATTTTTGCATTTGTTTTAATTTAATTTCTCTATTACATTAGTTTAGATAATCAAGTTTTATTTTCGCAAAATCACAAAAATCACAAAAAAATTAGGGTTCTGTCAAAATCCCAATTTTTACCAGTATAATACGGTCCGTATTGAACCAATACGGCCCGTAACCGTTTACCAGAGTCCAGTCCAGTACTTAGCGTTTTTTTTCAACCCCTGTAATACGGTCCGTATTAGCCTGATACGGTCCGGAACCAGTTCGGTACTTGGTCAAAATCACCAACCAACCAGTCCGTAACCAGACCGTACTGCCCAATACGGTCCGTAACAGAGACATTTTATTTTTTTCAAATGACCCCAAAAATGAAAAATATTTTAGGTGCAGTTACAAGGAGTGCTAAGAAAGCCCTCGGAGGTGCCGGCCCGAGCAATTCACCGCAGAGCTCCTCTAGCCGATCCTCCCGGTCCTCCGGTTCGCAACCACAATCCTCCAACCATTCATCCTCTCAATCCGACACACAACACTCAAACAGAGACACATCAGTCTCCTATGAGGAGTATGCCTCGGAAGAATTCAACCCTCCGGATTTCGGTCTCGAGCAAGAAGACTCCGATGAATCAATGGAGGAGGTCCAGCCAACCGAGTACCAACCCGTCTTCTCGCACACACAATTCAAACAAGCTTACGAGAAAACGACGACAAGGGAGGTCATTTACCACAAATCCATCAACACAGAAACACTCGAGCGACTAGGCCTCCTTGCACAAACCGAACAACTCGCAAACCGCATCCACATCTGGCAATTCCTCAATTTAATTAAAGGAGTTAAAATTTACAAGGTCCTCACGAGAGAATTCCTTGCGACCTATAGATACAATGGGGACTCCATCACTTTCCAGATGATTGGCGTACATTACACAGTCTCCATGAGCGATTTCTGCGCCATCTTCGACCTCACCGATGATGGCACTCTTGATTCTCCTGACTGCCGAGAGTTTTGGTACAGCATCACAGAAGATAACCAAAACACAACTCGACCGGCAAGCAGAATCATTCACCCCCAAGTCCGCCTCTTGCAAGTCATCCTTGCCAATTCCATTTTCGCAAGAGGCGAGAGTTCATCCAAGGTAACACTACCCGAACTCTATCTCCTCAAATGCATGATCGAGCCAACACCGGTGCGACCTCACCTCGGCCATCTCCTTTGCAAACAAATCCGTGAGGTCGCCCTTGCCAAGAAAGATAAAGGCAAGATTTCCATCGGATTCGTGGCCACAATCTTGGCCAATCACCTCGCTCTGCCGATTGATCGTCTCAAAGAGGCAAGCGGGCTCACACAAATTGACATGCCATGCCTCCAAGCCATGAAAATTGTCACCGGCCACTACCCAGGTCCCTACTTCTACAAATCACCGAAGGGAATCCTCCAGTTCCCTTTCCGACATCTCAATCTCCGTAGTAGGGCCTCCTGGAAGATGGCACGACCCGCAAGCCCAACTTATGAGCCTCCTCAAGATTACATTGATGTAATCGAAAGCCAAGCCGCAATGCAAAATCAGGCTAATGTTGATCGGCAGCAGAGAGAAGAGGAGGAGCCCCCTTTTCATGCATATAGGGAGGCAGGCACATTGGCAGCTAGAGCCGGATCTTCAGGGGCGGCACCATCTGATGCCCCTACAGCTGAGCTTGATCAGTTCATTCAAATGGTAGATTGGATGAACTCTAACCTGAACGAGCTAACCTTGACAACGGGAGAGACTACCCAACAATTGGCACAGAACAGCTCATCGCTCCGCCAAGAGGTTGGCGAAATCAGAAATAGCATGGAGGAGGTCCGGAGGAGTGTTGACGAGAGCAGGCGTGAGATTCAGCAGACGCGCTACATGGCACAGCAGTATTATCAGTATGCTCTCGACTCCGGATTCGAGTACCAGCCGCCACCATACGGACTCTTCGACCCATCATTTTATGAGGAGATCCAGCGACCACCACCACCTCCACCACCTCAGGATTGAGGTGCAGTGAGTTGTATCTTTCCCCGGTCTTTTTACTTTACTATTTCCTTTATTTTTATCTCTCGAGCATTGGGGACAATGCTCAATTTTATTCGGGGGGTAGGAAGGTAAATTGACCATGTATCTTTAAATTTTTCGCATTTTTAAATTCTTAGGTGCTAGTAGTTTTACTCAATTTTTTGACTAGGGTTGGAGGCTTTACCGAAAATCCTAGAATGATTAGATTGAGCTTTTTAGCTAGCTTGCATTTTTATTTCTCCTTAGGAGTAGGTTAATCAAATAGGAATTGTTTTAAATTGAATTAGGCTAAAATTTAGACAATTGACCATGATACCAAAAATTCAGAATTTTTAAATTATTGGTGATCTCAAAGTGAACAATGAATTGCTAGCCATGAGAGTTGATCAAAAATCGCAAACCCTAGAATTTTTATTTATTGAGTAATTTATTTTTGCAAAGTCTATTAAGCTTGATAGTGTTTTAGAATACCCATTTATTATAGATAGACCCCTAGCGAAACTATGCAATAATTCCTTGTATGAATGAATACTTGGAATTGTGTGTAATCATGGTGCTTGTGACACAAAAATATTTTATTTTTTCCAGAAAAATACAAAAAAAAATCAGAAATGAGAAAAATCCAAAAAATAGAAAAATCCAGAAAAAAAATAGAATAAAAGATGGAGGATAAAAAGAGTACGGGTGCCTACGCAAGACTGGTTACCAATAGGCTCGAGAAAACCTCCCAAATTTAAATTATTGTACATATTTAATTTTTCAAAAATAGTCACAAGTACCAACACACTTAGTTGTCATACTTTGCTCCAATCAATTGGGATGGAAAATTAAAATTTATATCATTAGAATTCCTATTGATTGGAAGGGATCCATTTATAATCGAAGGGGAAATTAATACTCTCAAATTTAAGGATATTTGGGAAATAAATTGTTCAATGATAATTCTTCTAGGGAATGCATAATGAAGTCAATCATGGGGTGAATAAATTATTCAAGGGAGAGGTCATGAATATTTTAAAATTCTAAATTTTTATTGTCATGCCAATTGTACCAAACATAAGCCCTAATTTAATTTTTAACAAGTCCTTGAGATTGTATGGTTTAACCTAGATCGGATCTTTGACCAGCTGGGATGTCGTTGCTTGAGGACAAGCAACAATTCAAGTTGGGAGGCGTGATCAGAGTCAAAATAACGATGATTTACGTAGGGTTTTGGCTTAGGTTTTGCATATTTTCTCACACTTATGTTTACTTTATTAGAGAAAAAGGCTACTGTCACCCTTTTTTATGTTTTATTACAGAAAACAAGTTTTCGGACTATTTTACACCAAATTGAGCTAGAATCGGGTCAATCGGATCAGCGACGCTCATCGACTAAGTCTCTGTTACGGTCCGTATTGACTAATACGGACCAGGCCTAGCACAGACCAGGAGATAGCGCTGGAAGCATCAAACCCTAACCATCAAGGACCTAATACGGACCGTATCACCTGATACGGTCCGTATCCGAAGGCGTCTCTTGGGGAATAACTGCCGACAGCTGTTTCTATATCAGTTTCTTAGCCCCTACTCAACCTCTACACGTCCCTCCACTCCTATATAAGGCCCCTGGGCAGAAGAATAACTTATCTTTGTAATTAGGGTTAGATTTGATTAAAGAGAGAAGAGAGGAGTGTTTGTAACAATGCCGTTCCGCGGCTAAGTTCCTTTTCTTAGGGCTTGGCAGTAAACCTTGTTACTCTTGATGTTTTGATATATATATTTCTGTTGATTATGATTTCTTGTTGTTGAAACAAAATGCTTTTGTGATTTACTATCTCTTCATCTAACTTCAATGATCTAGTTTGAGTCCGTTAGGGTAGTGACAGTACTTTAATGGCAAAAGAAACTATTTATATGAATTAGCCTCGTTGAGATTTATTAGGTTTATGTGAAGAAAACCTTAGCGGGGAAACCATAAACCAGACCAACAAAACGCGTACCAAATTTCATCACATGCGTAAAGTAAATCGCAGTGATCTGTGTAGTAATTTGGGATATTTGAGAGATCAGACATTTGCGTAAGGAAAATTGCAGTGTCCTATGTAGAATCTCGGTGAAAGATCTGTCATTCTTGCGTAACATAAATCGCAATGACCTATGTGGCGTCTTTCATTAAACAACAACAGGAAATCAGACGCAACAGGAATATATTGCAAAAGCGGATTGAGTAGCAATGGTGTGCCGAAACCCTAGGAATTCTCATCTCTATCTTTATTTTAATTACTTTTAATTGCTTTCTAATTTACATTGATCACAACAACACCTCTCAATTTACAGATTTCATCTAGACTTTTGAAAGATTGTGATTCGATCGCTCAAAGCATTGAACCAATATTCCCTGTGGATCGACCTCGAATATACTACTCGATAGGATTGTGCGCTTGCAGTCCGAACAGATAGCATTTACAAGTTTATAAATATTAAAAGAAACATTGCTCTCTTTTGAGTGATCAGAGACACAGACACGCGGGCCGCGTCACACCACACGCGGGTCGCGTCAACTTATTCCGGAAACAAAGCAGAAAAGGAAACAGAGGCTCAATGAAGGAAATGTTGGCCAGAAGGGCTATATCAGGGGATTCCCTGCTACAGGAGGGGCATTCTATTCATTATTCAGCATTCTTAGAGAGTAGGGGACAGATTCTAGGGTTTGGACTTCACGGCTAGCTTGGAGATGAAGTTGAGAAGCGAAAGACAAAAGTTCTTCACGGATCTTCTTTGTATTTCGGGTTTTGTCATGGCTATTTCTTCTATATTTTGTTTTGCTTGCTTTTTGACTATGTGAGTAGTTTACTTAGTTTCTAGGGTTACGATGTAGTTTGATACTTTGTTTTGTATGCATGTTGTTTGAATCTGTGTTGAATGTTAGTGTTTAATTGCTTGAGTAGTATTTTAATTGCTTTGTTGAAGTTGATTGGATGATTCTTGATTGTCTACTGTTTGATGTCTATAGCATCTTTCTAGTAATTTGGCCCTGATGTTTCTCTCAACCAAACTTAGTATTTGAGGTAGGTTTACGACCCGTGAGGCGAGACCAAATAGTAACTGAGAGGTGAACTTTTCCACTTATCGAGAGGTAGTGGTTATCTTTAGTAAACCGGACAATTAACTTAGATTAAAAACCTAAGAAGGTGAAATTGCATTTCCGATACCAAGTTTATTAAGCCAATAAATGAGAGTTGAGGTTTAGGAACTTTAGGTTCGGTCAATGAATCCTTACACCAAATAACAATGCAGAAACAGACAGCTGCTGCATTCACTCGAGGTCCACACGGACCGCGTATGAGAGTACGCGGGTCATGTGTGGTACCGAGAGGCAGAGTTGAAGATGAAATCGAAAACCCTGAAAACACTTTTCTCTATCTGATAAAAACCAAACTTTACCTTATGTTATTTTAATTAGTTCTACCATTTTAATTACTTCTGTTATTGAATTTAGGAAATTAAACAAACCAAATCAACCTTTTCCAACTTCTAGTACCTAATTGATTTAAGTAGAGTTCTAGATTTGATTTTGAACCGTCCTGTGGATCGTTACCTGACTAAACTATACGATAGGATTGTGCACTTGCAGTCTAGTCGGAAGTTAATTCAAGGTTTAAAAGCTGCAGCTTGCTGTCGTGAAACTTTGTGATACACTTTTGTGCGAACATTACGCTAAATTACGCTAAAATACAAATGAATACGGATGATATCTTCACTGAAAAGGCGAAAAACACTAAAAATTTGAATTTTTTTGTTCAAATTATTTGATCGATTACTTCTTTTGATAGATTACTTCTTTTGATATATAATTATCATATTTCTGGTGAAATATGCTAAATTACCTGAAATTATGTTGAATTATATTATATTAAGTTAAATTACACTAAATTATATTACATTACGCTAAAATACGGTAAATACGCTAAATTACGCTAAATTACATATGAATAGGGACAATATCTTCTTTTAAAAGGCAAAAAACACTGAAAATTTGAATTTTTTTGTTTACACTATTTGATCGATTACTTCTTTTGATATATAATTAGCATATTTATACGAAAATACGCTAAATTACTTGAAATTATGTTGGATTACACTATATTAAGTTAAATGATACTAAATTACATTACGTTACGCTAAAATACAGTAAATTACGCTAAAATACAAACGAATAGGCACGATATCATCACTGAAAAGGCGAAAAACACTGAAAATTTGAAATTTTTTTGTTTAAATTATTTGATAGATTACTTCTTGTGATATATAATTGTCACACCCCGAGACAACCCGCCACGTATTTACACGTAAGGCGTGCGCACATCACATACATTATCAATAATAAATACTCATGAAACATTTTAAAGTCAAACGAGGTATTCTAAAACCCCAAATAGTTCAAGTACATAACATACATTCAACATGAGATCAAGACAAACATGGCAAACAAACCGATAATTGCCATGTTAGTCAATGTGTCCACTTTCAAAGAGAGAATTAAAGTTTAACTAAAAGAAAATAAAAAGATACTTGAGCCGTCTGCTCGTTGACTTCCTGATCCGCATCCCTCATATTCGTGCTCCTCGTCGGCTTCATCATTTCCTGGAACCCACATAAAAGTGGAACAGGTGAGAGATCGAACAGTCTCTCAGTACGGGATTTAGTTCCAGTCCCGGAGTTTGTCAAATTGACTTATTAACACAAACATGATATTATATACTCACATGAAATGTGACTAATACATATTTAAATCACACACGCACACACACACTTCTGTAGTTATCTTTCAAGTTTTCCGTTAAATCATTTATTTACCAATCCAATGGGAAATCCAACCAACATTGGAAGACCGCAACTCGCTGGGAAATCCAACCAACAACAAGAGACTTTCTCACTAGACGGGGAATCCACCCTACGCTAGATATTGGCTGTCGCACTAGACGGGGAATCCACCCTACGCTAGATCTTAACCCGTGACGGGAAATCCAACCAACGCCACGTTATCGAGGGGTCTAGTCGAGCCCAGACCCAATGTATACATTCCAACATATGTTCAACACACGTTGGCCCCTTTCCTTTAACTTATCCGTTACCTTCTATATTCATTTCATTTAACACTACACAAAGTCATGCTCAACACATCCTACTTATAGGTCTCATGATCGATATGAATAATCTCAAATTAGAAACGTAACTTTCCAAAAATAACTACCCTGCCAATAGCGCCTCTTCCCTTAGTTAATATGATTTATATCAAACCCCTCTGCTGACTCTCTCTATCATTTCGTTTCCTTCACAGAAATTAGAAAGGAGCCCATATTTAATTCATCTTTCCTTCGTAGCACCCAGACGAGACCCAAGCCACATCCCTTGCAAAATCAAATTCTGAGATTAAGGTATTCCAATTTTACATTTAATTTGTGGTTAGTAAGTAAATGAATAATTTATTGTATTCATTTATTTGATAAGTTTTCTCAAAATTACTTATCGGATTTCTTAAAATTTATATGATTGTTCAATTAGTTAAACTATTTCTTGAATAACGACTATAAATTAATTGATTATCAAATAGTTTTTTAGTACTATATAATCTGAATTTACGTTTGTAAAAACCCTCGGATTCAAATTCAAGAAACTTGATTTATTTCATGAAGATCAATTCTTCTAATTTTATTGTAAAAGATTATGTTTATTCATTATCGAATTTCTGCATTATGTTTGTATTATATTTATAAGTATTTTTATTAACATCTCTTACATGTATTTGTTATATATTTTTAGCACCTGTTCTAAAGAAAATTATGAATTAAACAAGTTATTCCCAAATAATTTATCTAGTGTCGTAATACGTTGATTATACAATTTTATGAACACTATGAGGTTTATACATGTATCATTTGCAAAATTCATGGAACTTTATATGTTCGGTGAGAATAATTAGTTCAATTGTCAAATTCTCTGAATAGTATACATTAGTTTATTAAATGGTAATTTTTTACCGAAGACCCTGAAAGTTTATTCATCGATAACCCTAAAATTATTTTATTACAAATAAGTCTATTCTAAAAACTTTAGTAACAACTATATTTCTTTTTAGATCTTATAAATGACATTCGGATTATGTACTGAACAAAAATTAGTTTAGTAACAGACCTATCTAAATAGAAATATGTATAAATATTAATTTAGAAATCATGTTTCGTGGTCTAGATCCAACTGACGAAATAAGGAGAGAAGTAGAGACAACAGTAAACTGCTCCATGACAACAGGTACGGGTTTCCTGGACATTGTCAAATTGTTACTTACCATTTGTGTGCATTTTATTTATTTATTTTTGGAATTGTGCATGTTGAATCGAACGATCACTTTGGCTTGTTTAGAAATACAATAGGATTATTCATATCGATCATGAGACTTGAAAGTAGGATGTGTTGAGCATGACTTTGCGTAGTGTTAAACGAAACGAACATGGAAGGTAACAAATAAGTTGAAGGAAAGGGGCCAACGTGTTGAACATACGTTGGAATGTATACATTGGGTCTGGGTTTGACTAGACCCCTCAATAACGTGGCGTTGGTTGGATTTCCCGTCACGGGTTAAGATCTAGCGTAAGGTGGATTCCCCGTCTAGTGCGACAGCCAATATCTAGCGTAGGGTGGATTCCCCATCTAGTGAGAAAGTCTCTTGTTGTTGGTTGGATTTCCCAGCGAGTTGGCGGTCTTCCAATGTTGGTTGGATTTCCCATTGGATTGGCAAATAAATGATTTAACGGAAAACTTGAAAGATAATTACAGAAATGTGTGTGTTCGTGTGTGATTTAAATATGCATTAGTTAGACTTCATGTGAGTATATAATATCATGTTTGTGTTAATAAGTCAATTTGACAAACTCCGGGATTGGAACTAAATCCCGTACTGAGAGACAGTTCGATCTCTCACCCGTTCCACTTTTATGTGGGTTCCAGGAAATGACGAAGCCGACGAGGAGCACGAATAGGAGGGATACGGATCAGGAAGTCAACAAGTAGACGGCTCCAGTATCTTTTTATTTCTTTTAGTTAAACTTTAATTCTCTCTTTGAAAGTGGACACATTGACTAACATGGCAATTATCGGTTGTTTGCCATGTTTGTCTTGATCTCATGTTGAATGTATGTTATGTACTTGAACTATTTGTGGTTTTTAAAAGATGTTGTTTGACTTTAAAATGTTGCATGAGTAATTATTATTGATAATGTATGTGATGTGCACACGCCTTACGTGTAAATACGTGGCGGGTTGTCTCGGGGTGTGACAGAATTACAATATATTAAGATAAATTAAACTAAATTGCAATATATTACACTAAAATACGGTAAGCTATGCTAATTACGTTAAATTACGCTAAATTACATATGAATAGGGACGATATCTTCACTGAAAAGACAAAAAACACTGAAAATTTGAATTTTTTGATAAATTACTTCTTTTGATATATAATTAGCATATTTATACTACAATACGCTAAATTACTTGAAATTATGTTGAACTACACTATATTAAGTTAAATTACACTAAATTACATTACATTATGCCGAAATACTATAAATTACGCTAATTACGCTAATTACATATGAATAGGGGCGATATCTTCACTGAAAAGGTGAAAAACACTGAAAGTTTGATTTTTTTTGTTCAAATTATTTGATTGATTACTTCTTTTGATATATAATTAGCATTTTATACTACAATACGCTAAATTACTTGAAATTATGTTGAACTACACTATATTAAGTTAAATTACACTAAATTACATTACATTACGCCGAAATACTATAAATTACGCTAATTACGCAAATTACATATGAATAGGGACGATATCTTCACTGAAAAGGCGAAAAACACTGAAAGTTTGATTTTTTTTGTTCAAATTATTTGATTGATTACTTCTTTTGATATATAATTAGCATATTTATGCTAAAATACGCTAAATTACTTGAATTTTGTTGAATTACACTATATTAAGTAAAATTACACTAAATTGCATTACATTACGCTAAAATACGGTAAATTACACTAAATTAGTCTAAAATACAAATGAATAAGGACGATATCTTCACTGAAAAGGCAAAAAACACTGAAAATTTGAATTTTTTAGTTGAAATTATTGATAGATTACTTCTTTTGATATATAATTAGCATATTTCTGGTAAAATACGCTAAATTACCAGAAATTAAGTTGAATTACACTATATTAAGTCAAATTACACTAAATTGCCGCACATTATGCCAAAATACGGTAAAATACGCTAAATTACGCTCGATTACTTTTTTTGATATATAATTAGCATATTTATTCAAAAATACGCTATATTACTTGAAATTATGTTGGATGACACTCTATTAAGTTAAATTACACTAAAATACATTACGTTACGCAAAAATACGGGAAATTATACTAAATTACGCTAAAATACAAACGAATAGGGACGATATCTTCACTGAAAAGGCGAAAAACACTAAAAATTTGAATTTTTTTAAAATTATTTGATAGATTACTTCTTTTGATATATAATCAGCACATTTATACTAAAATACGCTAAATTATTTGAAATTATGTTGAATTACACTATATTAAGTTAAATTACACTAAATTACAATATGTTACGCTAAGATACGGTAAATTACACTAAATTAAATATGAATAGGGACGATATCTTCACTGAAAAGGCGAAAAACACTGAAAATTTGAATTTTTTTATTTTAAATTATTTGATAGATTACTTCTTTTGATATATAATTAGCATATTTATACTACAATACGCTAATTTACTTGAAATATGTTGAATTACACTATATTAAGTTATTACACTAAATTACATTACATTTATGCTAAAATACATTAAATTACGCTAAATTACATATGAATAGGGACGACATCTTCACTGAAAAGGCGAAAAACACTGAAAATTTGAATTTTTTTATTTTAAATTATTTGATAGATTACTTCTTTTGATATATACGCTAATTTACTTAAAATATGTTGAATTACACTATATTAAGTTAAATTACACTAAATCACATTACATTATGCTAAAATACGGTAAATTACGCAAAATTATGCCAAATTACATATGAATAGGGATGATATCTTCACTGAAAGGCGAAAACACTGAAAATTTAAATTTTGTTTGTTTAAATTATTTGATAGATTACTTCTTTTGATATATAATTAGCATATTTATACTAAAATAAGCTAAATTACTTGAAAGTATGTTGAATTACAATATATTAACTTAAATTACACTAAATTACATTACATTATGCTGAAATACAGTAAATTATGCTAATTACGCTAATTACATATGAATATGGACGATATCTTCACTGAAAAGGCGAAACACACTGAAAATTTGAATTTTTTTGTTGAAATTATTTGATAGATTATTTCTTTCGATATATAATTAGCATATTTATACTAAAATACGCTAAATTACTTGAAATTATATTGAATTAAAATATACACTAAATTACAATACATTACGCTGAAATACTGTAAATTACACTAATTACGCTAAATTACGCTTAATTACATATGAATAATGACAATATCTTCATTGAAAAGGCAAAAAACACTGAAAATTTGAATTTTTTTGTTTAAATTATTTGAAAGATTACTTCTTTTGATATATAATTAGCATATTTATACTAAAAATAAGCTAAATTACTTGGAATTATGTTGAAGTACAATATATTAAGATAAATTACACTAAATTAAATCACATTACGCTGAAATACGGGAAATTATGCTAGTTACGCTAAATTACGCTAAATAACATATGAATAGGGACGGTATATTCACTGAAGAGACAAAAAACAACGAAAATTTGAATTTTTTTCTTTAAATTATTTGATAGATTACTTCTTTTGATATAAAATTAGCATATTTATACTAAAATACGCTAAATTACTAGAAATTATGTTGAATTACACTATCTTAAGTTAAATTACACTAAATTACATTACATTATGCTAAAATAAGGTAAATTACATATGAATAGGTACAATATCATCACTGCAAAGGCGAAAACATTGAAAATTTGAATTTTTTTGTTTAAATTATTTGATAGATTACTTCTTTTGATACATAATTAGCATATTTATACTAAAATACGCTAACTTACTTTAAATTATGTTGAATTACACTATATTAAGTTAAATTACACTAAAATGCATTACATTACGCTAAAATACGGTAAATTAAGCTAAATTACGCTTAATTAAGCAAAATTACATATGAATAGGGATGATATCTTCACTTAAACGGCGAAAAACACTGAAAATTTGAATTTTTTTGTTTAATTTATTTTATAGATGACTTCTTTTGATATATAATTAGCATATTGATACTAAAATACACTAAATTACTTGAAATTATGTTGGATTACACTATATTTAGTTAAATTACACTAAATTGCATTACAGTACGCCAAAATACGGCAAAATACGCTAATTACGCTAAATTACATATGAATAGGGACGATATCTTCACTGAAAAGGCGAAAAACACTGAAAATTTGAATTTTTTTGTTTATATTATTTGATAGATTACCTTTTGATATAGAATTAACATATTTATACTAAAATACGCTAAATTACTTGAAATTATGTAGAATTACACTATATTACCTTAAATTACACTAAATTGCATTACAGTACGCTAAAATAAGGTAAAATACGCTAATTACGCTAAATTACATATGAATAGGGACGATATCTTCACTGAAAAGGCGAAAAACATTGAAAATTTGAATTTTTTTGTTTAAATTATTTGATAGATTACTTCTTTTGACATATAATTAGCATATTTATACTAAAGTAAGTTAAATTAGTTGAAATTATGTTGAATTACACTACATTAAGTTAAATTACACTAAATTACACTACATTACGCTAAATTACGATAAATTACGCTAAATTACGCTAAATTAAGCAAAATTACATATGAATTGGGATGATATCTTCACTGAAAAGGCGAAAAACACAGAAAATTTGAATTTTTTTGTTTAAATTATTTGATAGATTACCTTTTGATGTAGAATTAACATATTTATAATAAATACGCTAAATTACTTGAAATTATGTTGAATTACACTATATTATGTTAAATTACACTAAATTGCATTACATTACACCAAAATAAGGTAAATTACGCAAAGTTGCGCTAAATTACATATGAATACGGACGATATCTTCACAGAAAAGGCGAAAAACACTGAAAATTTGAAGTTTTTTGTTCAAATTATTTGATAGATTACTTCTTTTGATATATAATTAGCATATTTATGCTAAAATACGCTAAATTACTTGAAATTATGTTGAATTACACTATATTAAGTTAAATTACACTAAATTGCATTACATTACGCTAAAATACGGTAAATTACGCTAAATTACGCTAAAATACAAATGAATACGGATGATATTGTAATACCATGTATTTTGAGGTACGGTCTAATTGTTAAATTTCATTTTAAGAACAGTAAAACCAATTATATAACGTCATGTATTTGAAATACTAAATTAATGTACAATATATATATAGTTTAAGTAACTCAAATATAACCACCTGTAATTAGCATAACCGCCTCAATCAAAGCGCCTCTTCCCTGGTAAATATTATTTATATTAATCCCTTCTAATTAAAACCATAAACCTTCCTTTTAAATTTGTGCCGTTTCTATTACTGTCTCAAAACCGCTCCCATCTTTTAATTGGATAGTAACCTTCCTTTTAAATTATTTGATAGATTACCTTTTGATATAGAATTAACATATTTATAGTAAATTACGCTAAATTACTTGAAATTATGTAGAATTACACTATATTACGTTAATTTACATTAAATTGCATTACAGTATGCTCAAATACGGTAAAATACGCTAATTACGCTAAATTACATATGAATAGGGACGATATCTTCACTGAAAAGGCGAAAAACACTGAAAATTTGAATTTTTTTGTTTAAATTATTTGATAGATTGCTTCTTTTGATATATAATTAGCATTTTTAATCTAAAGTAAGTTAAATTACTTGAAATTATGTTGAATTACACTACATTAAGTTAAATTACACTAAATTACATTGCATTACGCTAAATTACAATAAATTACGCTAAATTACGCTAAGTTAAGCTAAATTACATATGAATAGGGATGATATCTTCAATGAAACAGCGAAAAACACAGAAAATAAGAATTTTTTTGTTTAAATTATTTGATAGATTACCTTTTGATATAGAATTAACATATTTATACTAAAATACGCTAAATTACATGAAATTATGTTGAATTACACTATATTATGTTAAATTACACTAAATTGCATTACATTACGCAAAAATAAGGTAGATTACGCAAAGTTGCGCTAAATTACATATGAATAAGGACGATATCTTCACAGAAAATGCGAAAAACACTGAAAAATTTGAAGTTTTTTGTTCAAATTATTTGATTGATTACTTCCTTTGATATATAATTAGCATATTTATGCTAAAATACTCTAAATTACTTGAAATTATGTTGAATTACACTATATTAAGTTAAATTACACTAAATTGCATTACATTACACTAAAATACGGTAAATTACGCTAAAATACAAATGAATACGGATGATATCTTCACTGAAGAGGCAAAAAACACTGAAAATTTGAATTTTTTTGTTCAAATTATTTGATAGATTACTTCTTTTGATATTTAATTAGCATATTTCTACTGAAATATGCTAAATTATCTGAAATTATGTTGAATTACATTATATTAAGTTAAATTACACTAAATTATATTACATTACGCTAAAATACGGTAAAATACGTTAAATTACATATGAATAGGGACAATATCTTCTTTGAAAAGGCGAAAAATACTGAAAATTTGAATTTTTTTGTTTAAACTATTTGATCGATTACTTCTTTTGATATATAATTAGCATATTTGTACGAAAATACGCTAAATTACTTGAAATTATGTTGTATTATAATTTTTAAGTTAAATTACACTAAATTACGTTACATTACGCTAAAATACAGTAAATTACGCTAAATTATGCTAAAATACAAACGAATGGGCACGATATCATCACTGAAAAGGCAAAAAACACTGAAAATTGGAATTTTTTTGTTCAAATTATTTGATAGATTACTTTATTTGATATATAATTAGCATATTTCTGCTAAAATACGCTAAATTAATTGAAATTATGATGAATTACACTATATTAAGTTAAATTACACTAAATTACATAACATCACGCTAAATTTCGGTAAATTACGCTAAATTACGGTAAATTAAGCTAAATTACATATGAATAGGGATGATATCTTCACTGAAAATGCGAAAAACACGGTAAATTTGAATTTTGTTGTTTATGTTATTTGATAGATTACTTCTTTTGATATAGAATTAGCATATTTATGCTAAAATATGCTAAATTACTTGAAATAATGTTGAATTACAATATATTAAATTAAATTACACTAAATTACATTAAGTTACGCTAAATACGGTAAATTACGCTAAATTACATATGAATAGGGACGATATCTTCACTGAAAATGCGAAAAACACGGAAAATTTGAATTTTTTTATTTAAATTATTTGATAGATTACTTCTTTTGATATATAATTAGCATATTTATACTAAAATACGCTAAATAAATTGAAATTATATTAAATTACACTAAATTACATTACATTACGCCAAAATACGATAAATTATGCTAAATTACGCTAAATTACATATGAATAGGGACGATATCTTCACTGAAAAGGCGAAAAACACTGAAAATTTGAATTTTTTTTATTTGATAGATAACTTCTTTCGATATATAATAAGCATATTTATTCAAAAATACGCTAAATTATTTGAAATTATGTTGAATTACAATATACTAAGTTAAATTACACTAAATTACATTATATTACGCTAACATCTGTTTAATTACGCTAAATTACATATGAATAGGGATGATATCATCACTGCAAAGGTGAAAATACTGAAAATTTGAATTTTTTTATTTAAATTATTTGATTGATTACTTCTTTTGATATATAATTAGCATATTTATACAAAAATATGCTAAATTACTTGAAATTATGTTGAATTACACTATATTAAGTTAAATTACACTAAATTACATTACATTACGCTAAAATACGATAAATTACGCTAAATTACGCTAAATTACGCAAAATTACATATGAATAGGGATGATATCTTCACTGAAAAGGCGAAAAACACTGAAAATTTGAATTTTTTTGTTTAAATTATTTGATATATTACTTCTTTTGATATATAATTAGCATATTTATACTAAAATACACTAAATTACTTGAAATTATGTTGAATTACACTATATTAAGTTAAATTACACTAAATTACATTACATTACGCTAAATACGGTAAATTACGCTAAATTACGCTAAATTACATATGAATAGGGACAATATCTTCTTTGAAAAGGCGAAAAACACAGAAAATTTGAATTTTTTTGTTTAAATTATTTGATCGATTACTTCTTTTGATATATAATTAGCATATTTATACGAAAATACGCTAAATTACTTGAAATTATGTTGGATTACACTATATTAAGTTAAATTACACTAAATTACATTACGTTACGCTAAAATACTGTAAATTACGCTAAATTACGCTAAAATACAAACGAATAGGGACGATATCTTCACTGAAAAGGCGAAAAACACTGAAAATTTGAATTTTTTTGTTTAAATTTTTGATAGATTACTTCTTTTGATATATAATTAGCATATTTATACTAAAATACGCTAAATTACTTGAAATTATGTTGAATTACACTATATTAAGTTAAATTACACTAAATTACATTACATTACGCTAAATTACGGTAAATTACGCTAAATTACGCTAAATTAAGCTAAATTACATATGAATAGGGACGATATCTTCACTGAAAAGGCGAAAAATACTGAAATTTGAAGTTTTTTCTTTAAATTATTTGATAGATTACTTCTTTTGATATATAATTTGCATATTTAAGCTAAAATATGCAAAATTACTTGAAATTATATTGAATTACACTATATTAAGTTAAATTACACTAAATTGCATTACATGACACTAAAATATGGTAAATTACGCTAAAATACAAATGAGTAAGGACGATATCTTCACTGAAAAGGCAAAAAAGACTGAAAATTTGAATTTTTTGTTCAAATTATTTGATAGATTACTTAATTTGATATATAATTAGCATATTTCTGCTAAAATACGCTAATTACCTGAAATTATGTTGAATTACACTATATTAAGTTAAATTACACTAAATTGCATTACATTACGCTAAAATAAGGTAAATTACGCAAAATTGCACTAAATTACATATGAATAGGGACGATATCTTCACTGAAAAGGCAAAAAATACTGAAAATTTGAAGTTTTTTCTTTAAATTATTTGATAGATTACTTCTTTTGATATATAATTAGCATATTTAAGCTAAAATACGCAAAATTACTTGAAATTATGTTGAATTACACTATATTAAGTTAAATTACACTAAATTGCATTACAAGACACTAAAATATGGTAAATTACGCTAAATTAAGCTAAAATAAAAATGAGTAAGGACGATATCTTCACTGAAAAGGCGAAAAAGACAGAAAATTTGAATTTTTTTGTTCAAATTATTTGATAGAATACTTTATTTGATATATAATTAGCATATTTCTGCTAAAATACGCTAATTACCAGAAATTATGTTGAATTACACTATATTAAGTAATATTACACTAAATTGCATTACATTACGCTAAAATATGATAAATTACGGTAAATTGCTCTAAATTACATATGAATAGGGACGATATCTTCAGAGAAAAGACGAAAAACAGTGAAAATTACGCTAAATTATGCAAAATTACATATGGGTAGAGATGATATCTTCATTGAAAAGGCAAAAAACACTGAAAATTTGAATTTTTTTTGTTTAAATTATTTGATAGATAATCCTTTGATATAGAATTAGCATATTTATGCTAAAATACGCTAAATTACCAGAAATTATGTTGAATTACACTATATGAAGTTAAATTACACTTACCTTGACAGCCTCTGTCAAGCTCTTTAAAAAAAAAGTTAAATTACACTAAATAACATTACATTACGCTGAAATACGGTAAATTAGGCTAAATTACATTTGAATAGGGACAGTATCTGTACTGAAAAAACAAAAAACACTGAAAATTTTAATTTTTTTGTTTAAATTATTTGAAAGATTACTTCTTTTGATATATAATTAGCATATCTATACTAAAATACGTCAAATTACTCGAAATTTTGTTGAATTACACTATGTTAAGTTAAGTTACACTAAATACATTACGTTACGCTAAATTGCGGTAAATTACGCTAAATTAAGCTAAATTACATATGAATTTGGACGATATTTTCACTGAAAAGGCAAAAAACACTGAAAATTTATAATTTTTTTTGTTTAAATTATTTGATAGATTACTTCTTTTGATATATAATTAGCTTATTTATGCTAAAATTTGCTAAAATACTTGAAATTAAGTTAAATTACAATAGTATTAAGTTAAATTACACTAAATACATTACATTACGCTGAAATACGGTAAATTAC